>RJWH01004119.1:0-120876 GCA_004363575.1 Solenodon paradoxus | reverse complement strand
AAACATAATGAAAAACAATCTCTTTAGTAACTCACGCTGAGAAAGTAGTCAGTCACATTAAAATCAATGAACTAGACTATCAAAAGTATGAAACAACTGGCCTGAGACAGCTTTGGACACGAAACTCCAATGGCACACGAAACAAAAGCAAAAATAAACAAATACACTAAACAGAATTCTAGATGGTGGAGATGGTTGCCAAGTGAATTCACTTCACATCCCGGAATTTGGCCGAGTGATGGAGATGATCAAGTGCAGGAAGGCATCCCTGGTGCTGCACCGCCTCCATGGACCCCACAGGTAGTGGCCCTGGACCTGCTTCCTGCGGTGCCCCCAGTGCATTGCATGGGTGGACATGCCCCTCCCCTCGGTGCTCCTGACCAAGCAAACACTTTCTATCTTCGGGGTTACGTGTACAGAAGTGGTAAGTGCACTCACTCTTCAGCGCCACAGGTGATCATACAAACCCTCAACGGGACCTGGTACTTAAAATGTGCTCGCTATCACACATTGACTGCATGCAGTTTGGCACATTTTGTTAATATAAGTGTGAGAGACACCTTTCTAAACAAAACAGGCACACAGCACTACTCTAACATAAACTCCAGACTGTTAAGAGAGGTGACCTTGGTGGCTCAGGCAGCTGACATGACTAGACTGTGAACCATGTAAAGCCCAAGGACCCAGGTGTGTGAATTAGGGGGGTCGGGGTGAAAAACAAGTCTAAATTAATAAAAATGTTTCTTCCTATTTCTTCCTTAAAACATCTGCCTCTCTAAAATAAATCACAGTGCGAATATTTAGCTTTCCACTATGTGAAGGAATTAAATTATTCATGCATTTTTAAATGACCAGTTTATTTAATTCATCACTGTAGTTTAAGTTCCTTTTTGTTTACTATATATTGTCATTGGAAAACATTAAGGAAATATATTTTTGCTTTAATGAATCAGTAATGCTCATTGGCAATATTTACCTATAAAAAAGCAATTCTTTATAAAAATAAAGACATACAAATTATCAACAAGCACATTGAAATTTTAATCATTAGTTATAATGCAAATGCAAACTCTTACTGTAGTTACTAATTAACATTCCATTCGCACTAGAATACCTGTGGTAAAAAAAAAAAAATTCAAATAGGAAATTTGACAACACTGTAGAGAAATTTGAATAGCAAAAATTTAGTCGCAGAATGTGCAAATACTTGAGACTTTATGAAGACTTAGGATCACAGTGCCATCCCGAGACAGCACACCCGTCACCAACCCCCCACCACGGCCCCAACACCGCCGGTTCCCGGGATTTCCAGGCCATCTTGTCGACCCAGAGCAGGGGTGGATGGGTCGGGGCTAAGTGGGCACCAGAGCACTCTGTCCCCCTTCCCCAGTCACCTTCAAGGTGAGACTCATTTGTCCTTAACTTGATGTTGAGACTTGGGGAAAATGACGGAAGGCACCTCCCACGAATAGGCAGCAGGGGCCTCCCACCCCTGCCCTCACTCCTGGGGGCTTTACTCTTTATTGTCATTGGAAAGCATTAAGGAAATGTATTTTTGCCCTGGAGCAGCAGGTCGCATGGGGACACCCAGCCTCCCACAAGGCCCCGCTTGGTCAGGGTATGACTCCAGGGTGCCATTGTCCCTCTGGGCAGCCCCAAACCGGGCGCAGAGCAGGTCGGTAGACCCACAAAGACCGGCAGGGACACCCCACCCTGCCTGCACCTCAGGTCTGCACCCAGGTCCGCTCCCCTTTGGGTGATGTGTAACCACAGCCGCCAGGGGGCGCCAGACAGCACCGTGGGCCAACCTCCCGACGCAGGTCTGCACTGTCCCTCAGGGCAGGAAAGACAGGCTCGGTGTCCCGCTCGCTCTGGGCAGCATCACCTCTCCACCCACCCCCAGTGAAAGGGCACCTGGTCAGTGCCTGGAGGTGGCTTCCTGGGAGAGGTCAGGCTCTGCACAGACTTGGGGGGGGGGAGGTGCAGGGAGCCCTCCTGGCGAGGCCACAGCAGGCAGGGGGCTCCATCTGCCCATCACTGAGACACCAGACCCCGTACCTCAGCTAAGGAGCTTGGGGCTCTGGGCTACCGGTAAGTCCCCATATTCATCCCCACCATTCTGCTGAGCAGCTCTCACTGCCCAGGAGTTGAGAGGCCGCCCACGTGGGGACCAGGTCGGTGCCCCAACGTGGGAGGGTGCTGAACGTGTACACCATGCGCTTCTCCTCGGTGTCGTCCTGCACAGCTGCGCCTGCCGTGTGCCCAAAAGTCACCATCCGCCTGAGGTGCCTCCCTCTTCGGACAAGCCCAGGGAGCTGGGGAAGGACAGGGGTCGTCTGCTCCTCACCTGTATTCCCAAGGTCAAACCCCAGCGCGCCAGCTCCGCGGAAAAGGGCTGAGAGCTTCTCCGCAGACCCTTTTCAGGCAGCCGTGATGAAAGCACCTCCCACGGGGTGGGGCTGGGTGCCCTCGGCTGCTCCCCCACCCCCAGTGCTGCCCTCTCCACGCCCAGGCTCTTCCGGGGCTGGATGGTGAGTCCCCAGCCCCTTCCCCAGAGTCTGTTGGAACCCAGCCCCACCTGCAGGCCTGGTCCAGCTCCTGCTGGTTGTTGCCATCACTGCATCCTGAGCACGTGGACCTGTGGAGCCCCCTGGACTCACCCTCCCCTCCCAGGCCTCCAGGTCCATCTATGTGCTGTCCACTTCAGTCATTTTGTCTTAAAGGAAAGGTGCAGGCAGGCAAGAATGAAGGTGACCAGGCAGCAGGAAGACTGAGGCGGAAACAGTCCTTTATTTTTGCATTTATTAACTTCTTCACTCTGGTGGTTTCCCTACCCTGACTCAACCCAGGTGTGTGTGGCCTGTGCTCTTTCTGAGGCGATTGACCCAACCGCTGCTGAACCAGTATGTCACCTTTTTAAGAAAAGGTGCAGGCAGGAGTGAAAGTAGGCAGAGGCAGGTAGTCAGGCAGGAAGAGGAGGAAGGAACACTCATTAATGTTTACTGAGTCGTTCTTCTTGGTTGTCCACCTCAGTCTTTTGGTTAAGAACTGCCATAGCAGATTTCTGAAACTGGGAATGCACCTGGAGCTCAGGCAGCTGAGATGCTGGCTTGTGGACCAAGCAGAGCACGAGGACCCCTGAGGCCGGGGGTGTAAAACCAAATTAACACACTTCTCTTCCTTTCTTAAAGAAGCTTCTTTCTTCTCTCCCTTCCTCTTAAAAAGATCCCTGCAATGTAAACCTTGATCATGCATTCAGGACTTAAATCTGGGCTTTCAGAGTCTGCATCTTAGCTGTCTGAGCCACAGAGGGGGGCCTAGGGTGGGCTTTACACAACAATGACCCTGGTTGCCAGTCTGATTTGCACCGCTTGTTAGAAGTTATGGAGATCTGTGTTCAGTCACCTTGTCTCTGAATATTAAAGAGAGAAAAACAAAGGGTGAGTTCAAATGTTAATGTTACAGGAACCCTAGGGAGGATTCAGAAAAGTTTCCCTGAGGTCTTTTGTCCAGTAGAGAAGGGTGTGGAGCACCTGAATGGAGGGAGTGTAACTGCCATGTTTTCTTCCCTAAAGTTTATCTGGATGGGGTGGAATATCTTCTTATTCCTCTTGAAACTGTAAATCACAGAGTATTCGTGATGCCATATAAAGCGGAAAACAAAAGGACAATTTTATTTCTGTTAGTATACTAGAATATTTGAAACTATATGTTCACTGCAGTTTTATCGTGGTCACTCTTAGAGTGCCTTCCGGTGTCCTTTTCTCTAGAGTAGCGGGCAGTGCACAGTCTTCAATGGTCCCCCTGTGGATGCTTCTTTTGGTTATAGGGTCTCAGTGAAAGATTTGGGAAAATGAAGTCTTGTTTGCTGATGCTCGGAAAACCCAAAGTCCTCAGCACTGGCTTTGTACCAAGGAAAGAGCTTAGTTGCAGACTAGCACAAGGCTCAGACACTGGCCTCCTCCCCCAACTGGTCCTGAGGGGATACAAGCAGTTTGGGGGGGGGGGCAGGGTGATAAAGACGAAGGGGGGAGTTTTCTTTCAGGCAGGTGCTGCTTATCACCCTTGCTTACCTAGTTTCCTTCGGCTTCCTGGAAAACGGCACCAGTGAATGAGATTCGGCATCTCTCAGCAGTTAACCACTTTGACCAGCAGCACAATTCCCCATGCGTATTTGGTTTTCCCTGGCTTTTGGGAAAATAATGCTGCAGAATAATTTAGTAAACTTCTCTTGGCCAGTGACAACCTCTGAAGGGTAGCAAAGGAAACTTCAATTTTCCTCCTGGACACCACCTGCTGAAAGCAGACTCACCACAAAGAAAACTCACCAGTGTGTCCACACCTCCACAGGCGCTGGGCGGTCCAGGGGGAGTAATGACTGAACATTTCAGAACCATGTGTGAAATTTCTCAATACCATCCTATTTTTTATGTAATGGTATTTCATTTTCAAGTACCACAAAATATTTTCTGTTGAGTCAAATATGTGATAATACAATTTTATTTATTTACAGATCAATGAAATAAACAATTATCATAACTAAAGTTTTCCTTCAATATATTTCTATACGATGTTTAACATTATTAAACTTAAAACTGTTACACTGTTTTGTTGACTTTAAATAATAATGATCTGTAGTTACTTAAGTCAGATGTATATTTCCATAATCACAAAGGCATTTGCATATCACAGAGAAACCTCACTGAAAGGTTTTTTCTGAGCTCCGCGAGGAAAGAAAGTCAATTAGACAAAAAGTCGAATAGCCAGGGCTTTATTGGGGTTTGCGCACCTGGGCGAGGTTCTCCGGTCCGCAGAACGAGGGCCGGGGAAGTCGCGCCCAAACAAAGGGAAGCGCGATCTTTAAGTAAAAGAATTTCGCGGGCTTCATACGTTGCCATTGGGGACTGGTCCTGTGATTCCAGGTGTGGTTTCGTCAGCTTCCTTTTTCCCGGGTATGGCCGTCATTTTGTCCTTCTGGGCCGCCATTTTGTCCTTCTGGGCCAGCCTAACAATAACAAGAGTAAATATGTGATAATATAATTTTCTTTATTAAAAACAATTTACAGGTCAATAACATATATAAATGTCATCAATAAAGTTTTCCTTCATATATTTCTATATAATATTTAACATTATTAAACTTGAAACTGTTACACTGTTTTGTTGACTTTAAATAACAGACAATAATCTGTAGTTAGTTCAGTGAGACACATGGTTCCATAATCACATATTGTGTAAGACTGAGAGAAGCACTGGCACTGTCACAGAGAAGCCTCATCCATCTCCTTCCCTCCCTCAGTTTTATCACCACAAATCAGACCAAGAGAATCCACATCCCATATCTTAGTACCTTCTCTAAAGTCTAAAGGAAAAAAGGAGTCCCGACTGAACCATAAACATGGTTGAACTAAACTATGACCATGTATGCAAACGACCTTGATTTAGAGCTTTCCTGTACTTTTCCCCCTTTTCAACCACTGAAGCTTTATTACTAGTGAAAAAAGAATCATCTGACCGAATGGACTCTGATACCTCTCATTAAATGTAAACATGGAGGTAAAACAGGAGATAATGGCAACTGTCATCTTGGGAACTTTTCCGGTATAATAACAGCAATTCAGTGACTGGATGACATTTTCAGTGATTATTTTGACTAGCAAAACAGAAAGGCATGAAATGTGGCAATGATACGTGATGGGTGAGCTTGGACCCCCTGATGAGATGTGCAAGCCACTCAGAAGAATTCACAGAGAACCCTGTGGCCAGGATCACAGGGCAAAGGTATTAGAGGTAGCAACAGTGAGTGTAACCTGTGGGCTGAGAAAGTTATAGTAAGAAGGGTGTGTGTGTGGTGCCATGTGCTTCACTCCATGTGTGTTAGCTGCACTGTGTGTGTATATAGGCAGGATGGTTTCCCATATATCCCTGGGGGATGGAATCCTACCTCTTGGTTGTGAACAGGGCTGGAGCTCTCCCTGGAGCTGTGAGAAATAAGGTTGCTGGAGCTCTCAGGAGAGCTGGCAGGGGTGCCTGGAGTAAATGGCAGAAGTAAGTAGGGGGAGTGGGTTCTTTAGACCCAGACTGTTAAGAAAGGGTCTTTGTAAGTCCAGTTTCACCTCACCTGTGTGGTAGTAACTTATTTCAGTGTTTTAGATTGTGACGGCTAACTTCCTGCTTATACATCAGCACACCTGCTTTATAGATGCCAAGGTGTGCTGTCCCTGCATCAATGTGAAGCACAATATTTTAAATGACAAATGTGCTCTGGGGGTGCAGTGTGAAACAGATTATTGGATGCAGTCCACACACAGCCCAAGATACTGGATTTCTGGGGGAAAACAGATAAAAAATCATAAACTAAATAAAAAGTATTGCTCTAACACTTTTAGTCCTTATTAAATCAAGAAGACAATAAATAAGATCATAATGTAAATAAAATCTCTATAAATAAGTCAGAAGGTTCATCTAAGAGTTGAGATGGTCGGCATATCAGTGTCCCCACCACCTGAACCACAAGGGATCACCCTAACATAAAAGTATCTTTGCTGGGATAGATCTAGTAGTGGAATTACTGAGTTGGTGATAGAAAAAGCTTCTCAATAATCACACTTGGGCTTGTTAATCTTTCCAGTTTTAGTTATTCTGGAGGGTGTATTGTGTTATGTCATTTTGGTTTTTTATTTTCATTTCCCTGGTAAATAATGAGGTAATACATCTTTTTGTATGTTTAATGACTATTGGATTTCTTACTTGATTTATAATTCTGGATGTGCATCCTTTATTATTTATTTGGCGAATATCTTTCTCATTTTGTGACTTGACTTTTCACTGTCGATGGTGTGTTTTGGTGGATAGAAATTATCAGTTTTAATGGAATATAATTGATTAATGTTTTACACTATGGGTAATGATTTCACTGCCCTTTATAAAAAATCTTTTATTAATCCAAGGTGATGAAGATTGTATCCTATAGCATCGTAGAACAGATTTTTTTACTTTTCTATATTAAATTCCCCTCAAAGTAACTTTATTTGCATGCGTTGTGAGGTAGGAAGCAGGTTTCACTTTGGAAATAGAACTTACCCAGACCCGTGACTTGAAGTATTTACCTTTCCACCACTGCTGTGGAATGCCCCCTTCGTCATAAATCAGGTAACTTTATCCTGGACCATTGATCTCTTCTGTCACCTGGCATGAGGCCAGTCCGTGAAACAACCAGCTGCTCTTGCCCACACGACACCTCCATCTACACTTGCCAAGCAGGTGGCAAGCACGACCTCTCAGCCATTTGTTTTCCCTCAGACAGTTAGACTAACTCGATGTCCCAGCTATGCTGTTCAACAAGAAATAACTCCCTGCATGGCCTACTGAGAACTCTAAGATGATCACACACAGAATCGATAGAAGGAACCCGGGAAACATGACCTCGGGACTGACCCAGTGCTGAGACACTCACTGAGGGTACAGCCAAACCTGAAATGGGCTTGCAGCCCTACTCCTGGAACTCTTAGCCCCTTTCCCTGAATCCTACAGATGACAGAGACCTGTGCCGCTGCCCCTGCACCCTTCCTTCCATGTGAAAACCTACATGCCCTTCCGTCCTTTTGTCTGGGCTTGAGAAGGTCTTTGGGGAAAGAGTTCCCTTCTCTTTCCTTGCTGAATTCGCAAATAAAACTTTTGTTACAATTGACTTGTAGAACTTGATCTTGACTAGTCAGTGGGGAAAGGGACACAGAAGCTTTGGTAACAATTTCAGGAGTCAGCAAACTTCTGCTATAAAGGGCCAGATATGGACTATTTGGGGCTGTGTGGACCAGACGTTGTGTCACAGCTACTCAGCTCTGTCTAGAAGAGTAAGATATCTTAGGAGCCTAACCTACGCTTCCCTATCTACGAGCATAGCTCAGTTTCATCTGGGAGAGTAGCTTTGTTGTCCTAGAAGCCAAGCTTAACTTGCTCTATTATAACCGAGAAGACAAACGAGCCCACACAAACATAAGCTAGGCTAGGATGCTAGCCAAGCCTAGCATAGGTCATTAGCCCAGCTAGGATAGCTAGAAATGTAGCAGAGTGGACCCTAGAAGCCTAGCCTAGTATAGCCGAGACAATGAGAAGAGCATAACCTACCTGAGCCTGAGAGCCTTCATGTCTTCTAGTAGCCTCGCCTATCTTTAGGAGGAATATTGAGGTTATCCTATGAGACTAGACTCATAACCCATTTATTGAAGCTACCCTAGCTTGGCCTAGCCTAGTCGTCTAGGGTTGTAGAGCCTAGCCTAGGAATCTAACCTAACCTAACCTATCCTAAGGGCCTTGCTTGGCCTATCCTAATCCGGTTTAGGACTACCAGAGAAACTAACACAGCCTAGATTGTTAGGTTAGCCTGTTTTTAAAAGGGTACAGTATCATAACATAGTTTGCTAACCTAGTATGCTAACCTTGACTATCCTTTCCTAGGACACCCTGATCAAGCTTAGCCTGTGAGCATAACCTTGCATAGCATAGCATGGAAGACAAGTGTAGCCATCGCATCCTAGCCTTAGATACTATAGCATAAGAGTATAGTCCAGCCTAACAGATTAAAATACCTTACCTAGGAGGCTAACCTAGCTAGTCTGGCAAAGACTAGTAATCTGGCATAGCCTACTTTAGCAAAGTATACTAGATTAGCCAGGCCTATACTGGCCTAGTTTAGCCTAGGTGACTATATTAGCATAAGCATGTCTAGCCAGGTAGTGTAGACTAGTTTAGGAGGCTATCCTGGGGGAGGGACCATAGGACAACAGCCAAGGAAGCTTGTCTAGTCTGGCCGAGCCTATCTACCCTAGTCTATGTTCGCTTATGGAACCAGGGTATCTTAGATGAGGAGGATTGGAGAGCCTAGCTGACAACAGCTGCTTAATGTAGCCTGACAGCCTCATTGACTAACTGCTCCAAGGTTGCTAGCCTTGATAACCTTATGCATAAGAACACACAAACTAGGAAACTAGTGTACCATAGACACCAGGCTACTTTAGGCCAGCTTTTACTATCCAATTAGGCTAGCCAAACATATCCGAAACTATTATTTTATCATCCTGTCTTAGCCTAGTCAGCTTGCTTATCCTAGCCAGTGCTAGTGGAGATTAGCCTATTTTACCGTAGCCTAGCAAAGGAGGATTGGCTATCCTAGCCTATTAGGTTATCCTAGCCTAGGCTACCCTAAAAGGCTAGCCTAGCATAATTTAGGTTAATCTAGTTGAGGAGGTCTGCCTTTCCTAGTGTAACATTACGTTAGCCTAGTCTAGCTGAGCCTTATCTGTTTTACAAGGATAGTCCAGGACTCACCTACTCTAGTCTACTCTATACTGAAGAAGCCTAACCAAGCTCTGCTTAGTGTAAACTAACCAAGACGGCTGTCCTAACCTATATTCGAGGATTGATGAGATTCACCTAAATTATCCTAGAAGCCTAGCCTATCTTAGCCTACAGACTTTTCTAGCTTTAGCAAGGAGGCTAATCTAACCAACTATACTGAGGTTAACTTAGACTTAAAAGGGTGGTCAAAAGTAATCTCATCTTATTTTTATCTAACCTGAGAAGAAGCCTAACCAAGTTGTGTTTAGCCTAGCCTGAGCTGCTGTCCTAGCCAACAATGGAAGATAGACTAGCCTAGGAGACTAATTTAATGTAGAGGACTAGCCCAGCCAACCCTAGAATATGAGTTTAGCCTAACATAGAGCATGGATACCTGGCCCATGAACCTAGTATAAACAAGCATATCTTAAAAAGTAAATTTAGCCAAGTCACCTAGGAGCTCAGCCTTGCCTGTCCTAGCATTGTGAGAGCCAAACCGACACCATGACAGGCTCCATACGAGCTAGATAACGCTGGTATGTAGCACGCTGAACATTAACCAACCGCTCGGCATGCCTATGTAACAAAACACTATAAAAGCCTATTAAAAATTAAAACTGGGGTCCCTGACCAAATCCACTGTGTTGGGTGAGGCTCGGACCCCAGCATGCTGGAAATAAAGTCCCTTTTGCTTTTACATTGTTGACTGGTGTGTGTGTGCATTTTTGGGAGGACGAACGCTGACCCTAACAGCATAAGAGGAACCCTAGGCTAGTCTAACAAGCTGAACTAGTCAGGCATAGGAGGCTAACGTTTTCCAACTCCAGTAGGCTAGACTATCCTAGGAAGCTACACAATTTAGCTAAGCGTAACTGAGGAGTCTACTAGCCTAGTCTACACTACTAACCGCTGAAGATATCCTTGCCTGTCCTAGTCTAGTTTAAGACACAAACCTTTCTAGCTGAACTTAATGTTCTTACACATTCTAGCCTAGGAGTCTAAACCAAACTACAGCCTAGTCTAGTTTACGCTATGACAGCCTAGATTAGCTGATCAGCTAGGACAGGCAAATTTCCTAGAAAAAGCTAGGAAAGGATGGAAACATTCTCTCAGCTAAGCTAACCTAGGTTAGATTATTATCCTAAGCAACAGTAGTCTAAGACTCCTGAACTAGGCTATAATAAGTTAGCATCCAAGGCTGGGCTATCCTGTAATGTAGGAGAAGGCAGGCTTCTATGCTGAGCCATGCTGGGCTCTCTAGTCCGTGCCAGCTGCCTAAGCTAACCTATGCTGGCTAGACGATTATACCATCTTGTGTAGGCTAGGCTAGGGTCACTGAGACTAGGCTAGTCAATCTCCAGAGACAAGTCTGCACTAGCAGAGCATTCTAGGATTTATTAGAGGCTAACCTCAGAAAATAATATAAGCTTGAGAAGCTTTAGAATGAACTAAAATAAGCTATTCTTATAGGCTAGGATAGACTAATCTAGACTCCATAACTAGGTTATTTAGGCTAAAATCCTAAGCAAGGATAGACTAAGCTTGAATATGCATGACAAAACTTGTCTAATACCCAAGGGTAAAACAATCTCCTAGGTGAGGTAAGGCTATGCTTTTCTCCTTTTCTAGGCTAGGTGCCACGTCCATGTCCAACCTGGCTAAATGACAAAGTCAACAGCTGGGAAGAAGAAGGGCTTCAAAGAAGACTTCTTCCTGGAACAGGACGTGGTGCCTCTAACCGAGCTTTCCTGGGAATCATGATTTGGGGAATCATGATTTGCTGTATTGGCTTATTCATATATGCGGGGTTAATTCAAAATGATAATGAAAATAACAATTTCCCTACTGGGAGAGGGACTGGGAATTTCTCTGAAAAGTGGGACTATTACAACCAGGCAAAATGATACTGAAAAAAAACTAAACCCACCTATGCCATTCTCTCTATGCAAGGCCAACAATATACTTATAAATTACCCAAGAAATTGACTCAGAAAATATCCCCAACTGTCTCTGTGGGAGATATAGTAAATCAACTATAGCGAGGGAAATTATTTCAGCTTCCACCCACTTACACAGTTGGCCCATTAATGATGTAGGTTATATCTAAAAACAAAGAAAAACTATTCCGACCCCCTCCCACAGCATCGCCCTCACCTTACAATAGCTTATAAGATGAAAGGAAAATCATGGTACCCACCAAGAGGAAAAAATAATGCAGGACGACTGCCTGCTCCCCCATTACCATGTACAGGCGCCTGTGACGAAAATGGAATCGGAATGCACGATAGGGAACAAGAAGTGAAACTATTAGAACGACTTATAAAGGCTCATAAAAATAGGACCAACACAAAAACTGGACAGCGAGAACTTGTTAGATGACAAAAGGGCCTGCCAGATTCAATTCAGCTTGGTATGCATTTAGGAATTTGATAAATAACTTTCTAACCTTTCCCAACTCTGCCGAATTCTCTTTTGTCTCACACTTTGCCTTAAAGCAAGATCCTATCAAAAGGGCAGGTAACTCATTTACTTAAGAAACAAAAAACACTATGCGGGTTTGTGCTTTCCGCTTCCGTAACCTTAAGACCAAAAGCTGCAAAAAGAAAGTATAAAAAACTTGCCTGCTTGCAATAAAGATGGAACAAAGACTCACTCTGCCTCCAGTCTGAGTCTCTTTGTCTCTCACTGGCCGACGCCTTACCCACCTTCAGGACCCCTGGATCCTGCTGCGGCTGGACCACAGCAGCTAGGTTAGTTTAATCTCCTAGGCTATGCTACATTAGAGTAGCCTACTAGGATTGCTTAGATTAGATCAAGGTAGGCTTTAAATCTAGTTTTAGCTGTTACACTCTTTTTTGTTTTTATTATTATTGAAGGGATATTGCAGTTTGACATTAACTTGTCTCGAAGACTATATAATAGTATTTTTATATTTGCATATAGCTCAGTAGGTTTACCAATATCCCCCCTTTTTTTCTCCCTTCATTTACAGTTAATTCCCTTCATTCCATTTCCCCCACACCTCCAATCACTTTGGTACACCCCCTGATTCGTCTTTTTTGATCCCACCACTGAGTCCACAGTAGTTTGCAGTAGTGTTCTGAGTCCCTACTTTTATTTTGTTTAATTTGTGACATTCATTGATTTTCTCTTTACACATCATATGAGTGCTATCATATGTCTGTCTGCCCTCTGGCTTTGCTCACTAAGCATAATTCTCTCCAAGTCCATCCATGTTGTTGTACATGGCAGGATCTTTCCCTCTGATGGCTGCATAGTATTCCACGGTGTATATGTACCACATCTTCTATATCCACTCCTCTGTGGATGGGCATTTAGGTATTTTCCAGCTCTTAGCTAATATGAACTGTGTTGCAATGAACATGGGTCTGCATATTTGTCTTTGGATAAGTGTTTTTAGTTTTCAGGGTAAATGCTCAGTAGGGAAATAACTAGATCATATGAAATTTCTAGTCTCAAGTCTTTAAGGCTCTCCATGTTGATTTCCAGAATGGTTGCACCACTTTACCTCCAACAGTGAATTAGGGCTCCCTTCCCTTTTCTCCTCATCCTCTCCAGTACTTATTGTTTCCTTTTTTTTTTTTTTTTTTTTTTTTTTTTTTTTTTTTTTTTTTTTTTTTTTTTTTTTTTTTTTTTTTTTTTTTTGTTTAATAGCCATTCTTACTGGTGTGAGGTGTTATCTCATTGTTGTTTTGATTTGAATTTCCCTGCTGTCAAGATGAAAAGTAGGAAAAACTGGAATTAAATCAAAGACATCAGAGCTTGCCATTTCTGTGACCGAACCCGGCGTCAGGTACAACCGAAGACCGAGAAATTCAGTTTGAAGCAAAAAGAGTTTATTGAGAAGGCCGGCGTTCGCAAGAGGACTTGTGTCCCTCCATAAACCTCACGGCCCCGACTGGGGTAGCGGAAGGATTTTTATAGATCCTCGGCACTTTACTTCTTATATCTAGATAAAGAAAAGGGTGTCGAGGCAGCTGCGGAAGGGGGAACAGGGTCATTGTGCGAGCGACTTTCAACAGAAGCAATTAGCGCAGTTAGAAGGCTTGGGGGTTTCGGTTGATACAAAGATAATTGGGAAACTTTAGATTGGGTTGACTCATTATCTCCATGCCTTGGGGTTAAATATTAACCTCACATCTCAGGGTTGAATGGAATTTTTTAACAACTGTACCTGTAACAAGTTCACCTGGTCATTTTACCATGTGACAGACTACACAGTCCTTCAGTCTATGCAGGTGCGCTTCCTACGTCAGTGACTTCTGGGCATCACTGCCTCATTCAACATCTCACGCACCCGGTGTCAAGAACATTGACTTCTTGTTCAGTTTCTCTCACTCCTTTGACCTCTTCAATTTAAATGACAAGTCCAAAAAGGTTTTAAAGGCACTCAAACTTACATGTCTGCCATCAAGTATCGAAGTTACTTAACAAAAATTTCTATTAGGACAAGTATTTCTAGTATTTCCAAGATCCCAGGTTCCAAATCAAGTCAAACTTAATTCCTAGAATCGAGCTCATGCCATACATCCCTCAGCTGCTGCTTTCTTAACTAAACCTGAGAAATGGATGAGTCTTTATTACACCAGTGCTTTGGAGGACTCTAAAGTTAGCCATATCCTGTTCTCTGTTGTGTTCTAATGATGATCCTGGATTCATCTCTAGTTTTCGCAGCTGAAAAGAGCAGGGGCTAGAGCATTCCCACCACAAGATTTCATCTTATGTAGAAGTTCCACTCTGACAGGAGGAAGCCAAGGACCTTGGAGGACAACTCCAGAGGCAAAGGTGTTCTTCCCACCCTTCCCTTCATCAGAAAGCCATCCTTCAACGTCCACCCTTCTAATCCAGAAGTGGTCTTTATTACATGCTCAAGAAGAATGTGGTTTTTGAAAGATCTTAATCCAAAAGTTATTGAATCTGTACTTAGTCCTCTCTATGTAAAAACCTGTCTCCTTACTACATGGAAACTGTGACTATGTCTCCAGCTACCCCAGGTCCCGTTTCCCAGACTTCAGCACATGATTTACATATTTGGTCTGCCCCAGATACCTCAGAATTGACTGCCATGTAAATTCTCCATATATATTTTAGTAATTTGGATTTTTCTCTTACTAATTGTGCCTAATGTCAATTTGTTTGCTTGTCAGGCAAAGAAGAACCTCAGAGAAATGAAGAGATCTTTCCTCTGATCCACACAAAAGCAAAAGTACTTCAAGTTTTGATTTATGACTGAAGAAACTTCTCAAGACGGTGCTGTTCTCTCATTATAAAAACATTCAAAAGGTGCAGAATGTGGGGGTGTATGATGAAGATTAAAAGCCTTCTAGATAATTATTTCTTAAAGTTAGATGCATGTCCTTTACATTTTTATCTAAGTAAAAATACATAAGAATAAACAAAAGTATGAACACATGTGCATATGTAGGTAGGAGGTTTCTTTTGGAGCCTTATTATGCAAGGTAGTATACTTGATATGTTGCTAGAAGCTACTTTTTAAAAATCATTTAAAATCATCCCTGATAGGACAAGGGCCCCCCCGCCCCAAGGCATGGGCGATGCCATTTTATGTGTGGCATTTTGGGGGGATTCTCCATTCCCAGTCCTGTGTCCTGATAGCTGAGGAGGTAGGTCCTAGGTAATTTTCTCAGTCTCTTCCAATAAGGAACCTCATTGTTTTGACTACTGTCTGTATTAACATCCTAATGAATTGGTAAACAGATTCTTTGTCCCCAGACTCTGAGTGAATGGTAGCAGTGCCTGCCAAGAACCTTAAAGTCCATCCTGCCTTCATCCCCCTATAAATAGCCAAGAGTCCCTCCCCCAGGGCTGGCCTACTCCATGACTGAGCCAACCCACTTCCAAGTTCCAAATTAACACTTTTACCTCCAAGTAGTGTTAGCTGCCGGGAACAGTGTGGCCCCTGGAGTCCTGTTCCCAACATTGTGGACAGTTCTGTCACTGAATGCATTATGACATTCACTTACTGGGATCCTGACACAGCTGCCAGGCACTGGTTTCCGGCTCCCATGCCAATTGGCTGTGTCCACTGGCTCCTTGTGACTGTGGGAGTCACTGTCCTCATCAGAGCCCATGTTCCTCGGCCACAGAATGTGGTTCAGATCCAGCACCCCAAGCAATTGACACCAAAGATGTGAGACTTAAGACCCCACCAGGTCAAGAGTTAATGCCCGTGGAGTGGGGTGATTTGTTCTGCTGAAGAAAAGCTGAACCCCGAATTTTCTGCTACTGCATCAGAAAAAGCCTATAGACATAAAAATGTCTAAGAAGGGTATATATAACTTCCTAGGCAGAATGGGCCTCTAACAACCCTTCCCAGTGTTCTGTAAACCCTCTAGAACCCTACACTGACAATGTTTTATTTGACAGCCAGTGATAAAAGAACATTCCATTGCTGTGTCCAAACTAGGACTTCGGGGACAGAAAACCAATGGTCAGCTCAACTCCACAAACATGTTACCATGGATACATCCACACATCCTGAAGAAGAGAATACTATAGTCCTAGATCATCATCATATAAGTACACATTTTCAATAACATGCGCAATATGAAGTAAGCAGCATAGTAATGGGATTATGCACCAAGCAGCCACTTTATCCTAGAAATTTAAGAGTTGCTTAGCACACTATTACCAAGCAAAAAAACACATCACATTACCTGGATGAGGGTAAAATAAATTCCAACAGTTGGTGAGATGTCTGGTAAAGAGCACAGTCCACTATGTCCCCAGGACCCAGGTTCATGTCCCAGGGTTGGGGGAACAACCAAGGTAAACAACTAAATAAAATAAAGTGCTTTCAGCACACTGGTGAAACAGGTCATTCTCCTCTGAAGGACGCAGGCCACATAATCCTGTCATATGAATGGATAATTATTTCCTTCCTCTTGGAAGTCTAATGAGTACATACTGTCACCAAGTTCCTCTTTGTTGTCTAAGCTGCAAACCCTTATTAACCATTGTGAAAAAATATATACATTGCAAGCTTAACTGTAAAGAAAAAGATAGTTCATCAGAAATATAGAAATACTAACCATGGTTATTTTTGGCTACTGAGATTCTAGATGACTTTATTTTACAACATTTCAGTATTTTCTATGTGTATGCTTCCCTTTCAAAAGGAGATCATACTTAATGAAGTAGTTCTGAATTTAAAAATATGATAGTATAATAACAAATAACATTCCTGTTTCTTCAATGTAAAGGTTGCCTGGTTTATTGCTTTTTGCAAAATTGCTTAATAGATAAAACATTTAAATCAGTCCATTTTCTCCTTTCTAACACAGTATCTTATTTTAATACTCAATGTGAGCTATTGTTACCTTTAAGATAATCAATAAAAACAAACCATAGTCTAAGAAAAAAGTCAAAGAAAAAATCAAGGTTATCAACTTCCCTGACTTCCAACTACATACTATAATGTAATAGTAATCAAATCAGTATGGTACTGCAATAAAAATAGACACACAGATCAAAAGAACAGAGATGAATTCACGTATATGGAGAAGAACTAATTTGTGACAAATTTCTGAAGAGAATATAATGGTTTGAGAACAATCTCTTTAGTAAGTGACATTCAGAAAACTGAACAGATTTAAAACAATAAATCTAGACTATATACATTAAGAAACAAACAATTGGCCTGAGAGATGGTGTTGGAAACTAAACTCCAATGGCATATGAAACGAAAGCAAAAATAAATGAAATAACAATCTTCTGCAGTCATAGAAACTAGGATCAAAAACTAAAACACATCTAGTGAATAAGATTATTTTCTCATAACACATCTGACCCGGGCTTATATCTAAAATATATAATTAACTCAAAACTACATCAACCAAAAATCCAATTTTAAGGGACAGAAGATTCCCTCTCTAAAATTAACCTCAGTAGAAATATTTAAATTTCCACTTTATGAAGGAAGCAAATTATTAGTCTTGCTATTTTAATATATAATTAAAGCATGCACTATACATTCTAACTTTTTATTATATGTTGCATTATTTGAAACTACTAAGGAATACATTTTTGCTCTAATAATGTACAAGTAGAATTGATGCTCACTGGCAATATTTTATTATAAGAAACAACTTGTTTTATAAAAATAAAGACATATAAGTTATCAACAACCACGTTAAGATTTTAAACATCATTAATTACAAAGGAAATGCAAATTCAAAACATGACATACCCCTCCAGTTACAACAAAATGGCCATGATAACAAAAATTTAAATTAGCAAATTTGGCAAATTTGTAGAGAAACTGGAATAGCCAAAGTCTGGTGACAGCATGTGCAAATTTCCTGAGAATTTAAGAGGCCCTAGAATCAGTGCCTCCAGGGCCTGTACCCTATCACAGATCCCCAACATGACTCCAACACATCAACCCCAATACCACCAGCTTCCTGGATTTCTGGGCCATCTGGTTGACCCAGATGGAGCGACTTGTCTCTCTTCCCCAACCACCTTTGAGGAAAGTTTCACTTGTCCTTAACTTGATGTTGGGACTTTGAAAAAATCCGGGAAGGTGCTTTCCAGAACTAGGCATACAGGGTACTCCCACCCCCTCAATCACTCTGAGGCAGTCTTCAAAACCAGCTGGAGGCACAGGGACACCTGGCCTCCCATGCTGCCATGCATGGTCAGCGATCCAGCTTGGTGGTGCTGTTGTCCCCCTAGGCAGCCCCACACCATCCTAGGAATGGGTCAATAGACCCACCAAAGTTTGCAGGGTCACACCGCCAGGGGGTCCATGCCTCCAGGACCGATCTGGTGAGAAAGGTTCTGAATTTGCCCCGGGTTCCTTGGAACAGGAAAGAAAGGCTAGGTGTCCCATTTGGCATGGGATAGAGAATTCCCCAGCATCTCTCTCCTCCCCTGATATGTTTAATCAGCGTGGGAGTATGTCTGTGGTATTATCATGGAGTAAGTCCATTCTGTGTGTATCTCCCATGTATACAGGATATATATATATATATATATGTATATATGTATATATGTATCAATAAGTTTGGGGATTTTTAATTTTATAAGGAGGTATATTTGCTAATAAACAAGGAGAATGGAAGAAAATTATTTTTCTCCTTTTCACACCCATTGAGATGCTATCAGAATAGATTAAAAAAAAAAAGTCATCAAACACCTGCAAAACACAGGTGAGTCTGACATTTATTTGAAAGCTAAGAGTCTGTGAGGGTATAGATGCTTTTCTCAATAATGGATATTTGCAAATAAACTATTACAAGGAAATGGCTAAGTAGGTGTTCAATTGCTCACCCTGACATAACCCAGGCTGACTGAGCAGTCTAAGCTACATGACTTCTTGAATAGTGGGAGACCAATAACTGTCCTATATGAGACCTAACTTTTCACTCTTGTCCACTTAATCACTCAGCGGTAATGAAGAGTCCAGTCAGTAATGGGAAGGCACCATCGGACCTCAGGAACACTGTGCCAGACTGGCAGGGTACTGGATGTGTCCTCTCTCCATCCAGATTATCCCGAGTATTCTGTCTGCCAGGTAGTGTTAGAACCTGGGACTCCTTAGGCAGAGTGGACCTCTAACAATCCTTCCCAGATAGAAGGGTAGAAGGAAGCTCTGTGTAAACTGTAAACCCTCCAAAACCTGAGACTGGCAATGTTTTGATTTGACCCATTCAGTGAAAAGAAGAAATTTCATTCTTCTATCCAACCTAAGACTTTGGGGGCAGAAAACCAGTGTTGAGCTCAACTCCACAATCATGAGTTACCCCAGACACATCCACATGTCCTAGAGAAAGTAAGGAGATAGAGGAGGGGGGAGGTCAGGCAATCATAAACCTAATCCTAATCCTGGAAACATTAAAGAAAACAAACACCAAAGTAAGAATCCTGTGGAAAGAGCATGCATAAATTCTCATTTTCCATCATTTGCATGCACTTATCTTCATTGCACTTCCCCTAGGAAAGAGGCTACCCTTATAAACAGGGAATCATCTACTGCACCAAGAAAATTCTATCCTGCCAAGCAAAAACTTCATCAATAAGAGGCAGAGTCCAGGACCATAGTCCAAACAATGAGGAGCATTTAAACTACTCTTCCCCATTCCCCTTTTTATCTGTAGAAATCCCCATGTTTTGGAATTTCTATTTCACCATGCAAGGCAGGTGTATCATGAATTATAACTATTTTATCTCTTCCCACTACTTTCTTTTAAAGTAAACCATCATGACTTTAACCACGCATCCTAGTCCCCAAATCTGCAAAGTCAAAGCATTATAATCTAAGCAACTAAACACTCACCCTGACACTAAACTCTAAATGTTAACCCTTTCACCCTTAAACTCCGTAATCAGAGTCCTGACAATGGCAGGGAAAAAGCAGATTCCCTTATCCTGATCCTGAGTGCTTCTGAACCTCACCCTTAACCTAAACATGATTGGACACCTCAACCAAACTGACTCTGACCCACAACACCAATGTACTAAAGAAAAACCCTGAATCCTAAACCCTACACATATACCTAACTAGAGTAACTCTTACACTGAGCCTTAAGGTCTAAGTTAAAACCAAATAACTGAATGCTTAACCTAAATGCTGAGACCTAACCTTAACCCTAAAAACATAATACCCAACACTTAAAACACAACAACCTCAATCCAATATTAAATAAATACATGTACATGTATATGTACAAATACATGTATATATGGCAACTTTATAAAATGATAACGTGAACAAAGTGCTTCTATCTCTCTTCTGGCCTGCCTTCTCACCTTCATTCCTGCTTCCATTTTCTGTTAAAAAAATAAGTTCACAGCCAGACAGTAAAAGTGGCCAGAAAAAACAACCAAAATGACAATGAAATAAAGTAAAATAAAATGTTTCTTCCTCCTCTCCCTGCCTGCTTGCCTCAGCTCACCTAAATGTCTGACTGCTCTTCTCCTTAAAAGAACATGTCAGTGCCACACTGGAAACAGAGACAACACCAAACTATTACAGAAGCCAAGCCTTACCAGGATCGAGTTACAAAAAGGAATTTCATTCAAAACAGTCTCCTCCATTACATATCCACAATTCCAACACCACATTACACATGGTCCAGTTCAGCTAGAGTCCAGAACCCAGTGGCTTCACTGATGAATTCTACCAAATAATCAAAGATCTAACTCACAAATCTACCCTCCAAATCTTTTAATAAACTCAGAGAAGAGAAAATTCCCAACATTCTACATCTAAAATCAACCAGGATGCCAAAGTCAGACAAGGACAGCACCAAGAATAGTATAGACCATTATCCTGATGCATTCCATGGAGGCAAGACTAGTTTGAAATATGCCAATCAGTCAAGGTAATACACTTTTATCAATAAAGGGAAAATAGAAAACCATATCAATGCAGAAAAAGCATTTAAGCAGCTTAAACACACATTCGTGATAAAATTCCCCATCTACTGGTAAGAAAAATACATAATAAAGGTTCTACAAGACAAACCAACAGCAATATCATACTCAATGGCAAATTAAGTCTTACCCCTAATCTGGGACAAGACAAGGATGCCCTCTCTCACCACTACTATTCAACATTGATCTGGGGCTCTGACTTACAGAAATAAGACAAGAAAAATGACATAAATGAATGTGAATTGGGAAAGAAAGAAAACACTATCTTTTGCAGATGGTATGTAATTTAAGTGTGCCAATGTTTTAGGCACATTTTATATTTTCCCTTGTACATGATACAAGAAAATGTGTCATCAGACTACAGCTGTTGTCTTTCCTCTCCTAGAAGAGGTTTTACATGACACTCTTTTGAAAGAATTCTTACCTTGTAAATGGTTTAAAGCCAGCAAAATGTAAAAAAGAAAAACCCACAGTAACCCTTGTCAGGGTTGAAGGCCTACAGATATTTTGATGGTCATATGAATGGATGATGAACATGAGTAAGTAATTCCTGGTTCTTTGGGGCCTAAAGAGTCACGTGAATGGTAAATACTGTCACCAAGTTCCTCACAAGTGAGCCCTTATTAACCATTCTGAAAATAATTTTATACATGAGATTAACTTCAAGAAAAAAGAAAATGGATCAAAATATACTAAACTAATATACATAACTATAGGTTTGATTAATGGGATTCTTGGTATCTTTAATTTCCCTTATAACATTTTAGTATCTTCCCACTGCTCTATAACATTTCTGTTTCTTAAATGTAAAGTTGGTCTGGTTTACTCCACTCTGCAAAATTGCTTAACAGATAAAGCACTAAAATTAGTCAATTTTCCCCTTGCCAACAGAATATTCATCTTAAGACAATGTGAGTTACTATTTAACTGATCAATAAAAATCAACCATTTTATACACACAAAAAATATCCAAAGAACAAAAATTGAGGTATCAGTCTTCCTGACTTCAAATTATAAACTTACTACAAAACAATGGGAGTCAAATCAGTATGGTACTGTAATAAAAACAGGCACACAGATCAAGAGAGCACAACTGAGAGGCCAGAGAACTAATTAACAACAATTAGTGAAAAGCATCTCATAGAGGAAAGATGATTTCTTTAGTAAAGGACACTGGGAAAACTGAACATTCACATTAAAGAGAATGAAATCAGATCACTATAACAGGATGTGAACAAGCAGAATTGACCTGAGGGGTGGCTTTGGCTATAAACTCCACTGACAGAGGAAACAGAAGCAAAAGTAAGCAAAGGGACCACATCAAAATAAGTATCTTCTACATTCTAGTGTGTGAGATAATTTCCTCGTAATACATGACAAGAGGCTAAAATCTATCATATATAAGGAACACATAAAAGCACATCAACATAAACAACCCAATGAAAGAAAAAAGATCTAAACACACTTTCAAAAAACAGATGGCCAAAAGTTCATCCATGTATCTTGTTGGTAGCAAAATGAAAATAATGAGGTATCAAGCTCCCAGTTGTGAGAATGGCCATTATCTAAAATACTGGAAACAAGCAAGTGTGGACAAGGGTGTGAAGAAACAGCGCCTGTGCTATAGCTGGGAGGGTTAATTGGTCCTCTCCTTATTGCAATCATTTATGGAGAGTCTTCAAAAAACGAAAATAGAAATCCCTTATGATCTTGCCACTCCATTTCTAGGTATTTTTCTAGAAAACACAAGAACACTAATATGAAGTTACAAGTTCCATGTTTATTGCAGCACCATATAAAATAATCAAGAGCAGAACACAACCTAAATGCCTCCAAAGCAGTTTTTTAGATCTGACAACAATATGGAAAACAGAAAAATATCTCAATTTTTAAAAATGTATATTGATACAGTCCAAGATGATAAATGACAAGATCAGAGTGCAAGAAAATGTTTCTTCATTCTATATTTCAAAAGCCTGTTATTGTGAATACAGTAATCTCTCACCTGTCATGGGAGTCATGTTCCAGAGACCCCCACAATAGGTGAAAATCCATGAAGTAGCGCTGTTATAATTTTTTTATTATTTATATATATTTTAAGGCTTCATAAACCCTTCCCACATTCTTATTAACCTTTCCCACACTCTTATAAACACTTTCTACACTCTTAAACCTACGTAATTTTGACAACACGTAAAATTCTACATGGGTACTCACTAGTGAAGTATATGTATACTGAAAAATGCCACAATATAGCAAAAATTCCACAATAGAGAATTATATTTAAAAAAAACCAAAAACCCACAATAGTGAAGCCACGATAAGTGAACCGCGATATAGCGAGGGACAACTGTACATGAAACACCTTTCCAACTCACAAAAATAAAAGCCAATACAAGGTACAGAGAGGGTGCCAGTATAGCTATTTCTGTGCCCAATGTGGTAAGCTCTTCTAGGATCCACTCTAAGTTAAGCACCTGTCAAGTCACCTTCCTCCCCCAGGTGCTGTATCTCCTCACCCTGTCCTTCCAGGTTTGGGGCCCCACAGGCATGAGTCCCTCCATGCACAACCCTTCAGGACTTGTTTCAGTGGCTCCACTCCCTCAGTCTCTTACCCAGGTCTATGGAGGGACCCCGCAACCTGGTTCCTCAACACCGCAGATGGGAGAGCACATTTCTGCATTCCCCAGCAGGAGCATTCTGACATTTAAACCCATGGAACTGACAGCGGTGTCCTGAGATGTCCGCACCTGAGTTCACAGTAGCACCATTCACAACAACCAAAGGGGATGCAACCCTTGTGTCCATAATGTGGGGATGTCATGACAAAATGTGGCCCATCCACACAGCAGAGTATTATCCAGCCTTTACAAGGAGGGAAATCCTGATATGCTTAATACGGGTGATTCTGGAGCATCCTGGGTTCACTGACAGCAGAGTCCTAACAGGACAGACCCGCCTATAGGAACCCTACAAGAGTCGGACCCATATACAAAGCACAATGGGGTTCGCAGGAGTGGGAAGGGGTGTTGGCATCAGGGTTTAATGAGTTGAAGTTTCAGTTTAGGAAGACCTAGATGGTGGAGATGGTTCACAAGTGAGAATTCACTTACATCCCCTAGCTTTGCCCTTAGAATGACTGAAATGACATTGTAGAAGGTGTGTTTCCAATAGAGCAGAAACTACTGGGACTGGGTAGGGAGGAGCCTGCCAGACAGCTCCCCCAATGCAAGTCCTGTCTCAAGGGAGCACAGACACTTAGCCAGACTCACACAGAAAATAAAGAAAGAAAACCTAATAGAAATATCAGAAATCAGATACAATCATGGCAGGCATTGCATAGATTGAAAGGTTCATAGGGGACTATTATAAGCACCCATATCCCTATAAATTCATCAGTCTGGAAGATGGGACATATTTCTAGAGTCCTACAACCCCAACACTGGACCAGGATGACATAGATAACTTGAACACATCAGTCACAAACACCAAAATGTCATAAAAATTTCCCAAATCAAGAACCCAGGACCCAATGGCTTCACTAGTGAATTCTACCACTCAATGAAGAGCCATCTTTTACCATATATATTCTCCATATACTCTTGATAAATTCTTCCAGGAATCAGAGAAGGGGAAAGCCCCAAGTACATTCCATGAGGCTAACATTATCCTGTAACAAAATCAACCAAGGGCAGCACCAAAAATGAAATGAAATGAAAGCAACAGACCAATATCACTGGTGAGTAGAGACATGATAATTCACAACACCTTGACTGATCAAATTCAACACACAGTATAAAAGTATACATCGTGATCAAGTGAGATATACTCCCGTGGGATGCAGCATGGTTCCACATATGGAAGTCAATCGAAGCCACACACCACGACAAAAGAAAAAGAAAAAACCATGTCATCATATTGATGAGGGTGAGGGGTGAGAGCTAGGACACTGTGATGAAACTCAGAGTTCCTCCAGAAAGAATGCGTGCAGAAAGCCCCATTGCCAGTATCACATGCAAGTTTATTAGAAACAGCTCAGCAAAACCAAGATCTGCGTTTCTTGAAGGTTACAGAAGAGTGATTTCCATCAAAATAGTGGCTTATATACACCTGGAGGGGAGACCGTTATTTGGGGTGTACCCAGGGGCTATAGATCTCAAGAGAGTTGAGAGAGCTGGTATGGTTGCATGGAGTTCTTATGGGCCATACAGTCACCTATAATTCTGGCAGGAGTAACTAGGGCTTGTATCTCAAGACCCAGGTTGCTCAGGGTTTTTGCTATAAGACCACCCCCTCCATACCTAGCCTGCCAGCTGCATCTCCTGTTTATATGTCTGCACACCTGCTGTATAGATGCTATGCTCTGCACTGCCCCATCAGTATCAGTTGATGTAAATAACACATTTGACAAGATTCAACACTTGTTTATGACAAAATCAATCACCAAGCTGGTGAATGAAGTCTCATACATCAACATATGAAAAGCCATATATGATAAGTCCACAGCCAATATCATGCCTATTGGTGGACAATGGAAAGCCTTTCCCCAACCTGGGACCAGACAAGGAGGCCCTCTTTAAATTACTGCTATTCAACATTGCTCTGTGGGTACTGGCTACAGCAATAAGACAAGAAAACAACATTAAGAAACACAAATTGGAAAAGAAAAAATTAAATTATCATTATTTAAGGATGACCTGATATTATACCCAGAAAATCCTAGACCCCACAAAAAAATACTACTGGAAACAATAAACAAAATAGCAAAATGGCAGAATGTAAATCACCATGCAAAATTCAATAGCATTCTAAATACAAACAATGAACTAGAGGGAAATAGAATTAATAAAGGAATTCAACTCACAGTAGCACCAAAATAGATTGAATATCTGGCAATGAACATATTAAGGAGGTGAAAGACCCCTATATCAAAAACTATAACTCATTAACAAAAGAAATAGAAGACACTTCATGCTCATGAAATGTCATTAAAAATGGCCACACCACCCAAAGCAAAATACAAATTCCAGGGACATTTATCAATGACAGTAAACAACCAACACATAAATTTGTCTGGACCCACAACGAACCTCAAATAGCCAAAGCCATCAACCTCAGAATAAAAAAAAAACACAGCAAAGTAAATACACCCCTTCACCTCAAATTGTATATAAAGATCTAAAAAGCATAGAAATGGAATAGAAACAAAAATCGAAAAAGAACAAAATTAAGACCCCAGAAATTTAAAAAAAAAAAAAAAAAAAACCTATATAAGCTATCAATCACTTGATAAAGGAACCAACAGTTTACAATACAGGATGAGAAGCCTATTTAAATAATGATGTTGAGAAAACTGGAATGACAACTGCAAAAGAAAAGGAAACTAGATTTCTCTTTGGCACCATACACTAAAATTAACTCAAAATGCATCAAAGACCTGGACATAAGACACAAAGCTGTAAAATTCATTAAAAAAAAACCAACAACACTCCATGTCATCAACCTCAATGATGTCTGAGCAAGTGACACCCATGGCACAGCAAATCGAAAGTAAAAATAATTGGCACTACATCCAACCAGAGCTTCTGTCCAATGAAAGAAATCACACCTAAATGAGAAATGTAACCCAATTACAGAAGACTTCATATACTATACCTCTGAAATTATAAAATGCTCATACAGCAACACAAAAAGCAGAGAACTCATTCCAAAAATGGGCAGAGCAGATGAATAGAAAATTTTTCAGAGATGACCATCAGAACACAGGAAAAACATCATATATCACTCACCACAAGAGAAAAGCAGATAAATCTACAATGAAAACGCATCCACGTTGGTGAGAAGGCTGAGCTATATCAAAAACACTGGAAGCAAAGATTTGAGAGGGAACAGAAAGAATCCCTGCAACTCTATTGGTATGAGTGTAAATTTGTGCAAGCCTTTTGGAAAACAGCATGAGATTCCTCAAAAAAAAGATGGACCTAGCATTTGATCCAGCAATCACAATCGCACTTATAGGTGTATACACAGAGAACACAAAACACTGTCTAGAAAACAGATATCTGCACCCCTATGTTTACTGCAGCACAATTCACAACTGTCATGACATAAATTACCTAAATGCCCACAGACAGATAACTGGATAAAAATGCTGTGGTTTACATACACTATGCAATTCTACGCTGCTGTTGAAAAAGATGAAATTGTGCACTTAGATAAAAACCTGGATGGAAATGGAGATGATCACAATAAGTGAAATAAGCCAGCAAGTAAAGGACAGGGTGGTTTTACTCATATGTGGAATATAAATAGAACAAATGAACAGACAAATCGGATCAGAACTCAGCATACAAACCATGATGAGACAAAAATACACTCAGGGTCTACCAAAAACAGAATGTTTCGTGAACCCATAAACAGTGTTTGCATTACAATATTGCCCCTGTGTGAACTCTATAATGGACACTGACATCTGACTTGTAATAGTAACTTCCTTACATTAAGGATTTCTGTCCAGTGTGAATTCTCTGATGTCCATTGAGTCTTGATTGCCTGGAGAAACCTTGCCCACATTCCTTACATTCATAGGTTTTCTCTCCTGTGTGAATTCTCTGGTGCGCAGTGAGAGGTGACTACATGGAGAAAGCTTTCCCACATTCCTTACATTCATAGGGTTTTTTCCCAGTGTGAATTCCCTGATGTACAATAAGATCTGACTCCCAGTTGAACATTTTCTCACATTCTTTACATTCATAGAGTTTCTCTCCTGTGTGAATTCTCTGATGTACAGTGAGTTCTGTCTTTGTGAAGAAAGCTTTCCCACATTCCTTACAGTCATAGGGTTTCACTGCAGTGTGAATTCTCTGATGTACAGTGAGAGATGACTCCATGGAGAAAGCTTTCCCACATTCCTTACATTCATAGGGTTTCTCTCTAGTGTGAATTCTCTGATGTCTATTGAGTCTTGATTGCCTGGAGAAACCTTTCCCACATTCCTTGCATTCAAAGAGTTTCTCTCCTGTGTGAATTCTCTGATGTACAAGAAGACCTGACTTCCAGTTGAATATTTTCCCACATTCTTTACATTCATGGGGCTTCTCTGCTGTGAGTTCTTTGAATTCTAGTGAGCTCTGACTTCCAGTTGAATGTTTTCCCTCATTCTTCATATTCCTGGGATGTCTCTCCTGTGTGAGTTCTCTGATGCACATCAAAGGCTGACTTCTAGGTGAAAGTTTTTCTACATTCTTTACATTCATAGGGTTTCTCTCCTGTGTGGATTCTCTGATGTACAGAGAGATGTGACTTCCTGTTGAACTTTTTCCCACATTCTTTACATTCATGAGGTTTCTCTCCTGTGTGAGTTCTTTGATGTACCGTGAGGATTGACTTCTGGGGGAAAGATTTACTGCATTCTTTACATACATAAGATTTTTCCCCCATGTGTATCTTCTGATGTTTAAAAAGATTAGACTTTTTCTTGAAAAAATTAATGTACATTAAGTTCAAAAGTGTCCTCACCTAATGGAGTTCTCTGAAAGTGAGTGAGATGTAAGAATTTCTGTTTTTATACTCACTTGGATTACATTTATTACCAGGATGTTTAGAATAGCACAAGGATTTTTTAATTATATTTTGTCCCTCGGTTTTTTCTACAGCAAGCATCTCATCAGGTTGAACAGGTAGATCTATACTCTTACATATATTAAACTCCTCTGGCATCATATTTAAATAATTTCCCTTGTTTATAATCAGTTCACAAACATGGATAGAGCTCAAATGACATGTTTTTCCTAAGTCATTCCCCTCTATCTGATGTTTCATTCTTGGCTTGAAGAACTTGCCACGAATGTCTTCCCTGGTTTTCCTCGTAGGTCTCACACAGCTCATTCAATGACTGGACATCTAAGATGACATAAAAATAACCATAACTATGAGCAACATCTAAGAATTTTTGTAGAATGCTAATAAAGTGATAAAGAAATTATTTTTATCCTAAGAGTCTGCACACTATTTAAAATAATCAAGAATGATTACAAATTTTTGGATATATGATTTTTCTACCTAATGAATTAATGTAGAAAATTACATTAAAAGATAATCTAACATCACAGATTTGTTTTAATTTTATTATTTGATTCAGGAGTAAATATTTGGTCAAAATATTCACCTACTTTCTAGTAGATTTCAGATGAATGTTTTCAACTGACCTTTGTTTTGTCTTCTTTTTTTCTACTTGATTCCTCTACCTGTGGCTACCTTGTGATGTGCCCAATTGAATGATTCAAGGATTACAGATACGAAGAATTCCCCTAAATCAGGAACTTGCTGGATTCAGGGTAGGGTCATTTATCTACTACCTAAGTAGAAATAGTACCTAGGGTAAGGATCTGGTTGCTACATTTAAGTTTTTACTTCTCCCTGAGTAATGGATATAGGCATCTGTGGGTCTTTTCAAAAGAAAACGCTCTTGAAAATTCTTAAACACACATCACTGCATTCTCCACAACAGGCACAGGAAACGGGTCCTCACTGGAGACGTTGTGGGAGAACCAATCCCAACAACCATATTTGAAAATCTAATTGCAATCTAGTGATATCAGGAGTCCTGGCCTTCTAACCTCAGAAGTTTGCAGCAAGTTCCCTCACTGATAACTCAATGCTTCTGAAGAATTATCTTATACTTGATTCCATCTGTTTCATAATTACACTGAAACTAGTTTTTGTATTCTTTGAGTGTATGCCAAGAATTGGAATTGCTGGATCAAATGGTAGATCCGTTTTTATTTTTGGATGAAACTCCATGTAGTTTTTCAAAGAGACTGCACTATTAAATTTGCTCCAACAGTTACAGGATTACTTTTTTCTCCAAACCCTCTCTAAAACATTCCTTTCTCAATTTTTTGATCGAGGTCACCCTACTGGTGTTAGGTAATATAACACTATGGGGTTATTTGCATTTATCTTAGTGAGTGATGTGGAGCTTTTCTTTCTGAGTCTGTAGGCTTTTGGTATCTTCTCCAGAACATTGTCTATTCATCTCTTCTGCCCATTTTTTTTTTTTTGGGGGGTAGGTAATTTTTTTTGTTGCTGTTGATGTATATAAGCTCTTTATTTGTTTTGGAGATTAAGCTCTTGTCTGATGTACATTGTGTAAATCAGGGTAGGTTGTCTTTTTGTTTTAGTGACAATTTCACCATACAGAGATATTTCGGTTTGATGTCGGCCCAACTGTTTAGATTTTCTTTAGATTCTTTTTCCAAAAGTGTCACTTCTCCAAAGACATCTGAGGTGGTCATGAAGTGTTTTCCTCTAAGGATTTTATTGTGTTATGTCTCATATCCACTACTTTCATCCATATTATGTTAATATTTATATATTGAGCTAGTGAGCAATTTGGCTTCATTTTATTGTAGGTGGCTATCCAAATTCTCAGCCCCATGTCTTAGACTACTCAATATTCAACAGATTACTTCCAAATAATCCCATCTGGTCATGATGTACAGTTTTCTAATACACTGATGAATTCAGTTTGCCAAGATTTTTAGCATCAATATTTAACAGTGATATCAGTCTGTAATTTTCTTTCTGTGTGTACTGTCCTTGCCTGGTTTTGGAATCAGTGTAATGTTAGACTTGTAGGGTGTATTTGGACATTTTACTCCTCTTTGATTCTTTGATTTTGTAGAAGAGTTTAAGAAGTCTGGGTATTAGCTTTTCTTTGTACATTTGGTGAATGTTAGTGATGTCATGGCTTCTTTCTTTTGAGAGGGAGACTTATGATTACTGCTTCAATTTCTAGACTTTGGTAAATAATTAGTCTATGTCTTCCTGGATCACTTTTGCGTGGTTGGAGGAATCTTGGAATCATCCATATTGTCAAGATTTGTGAATTTATTGTCATGGAGGTGTTCATAATTATCTCTTAGGATCTTTTCAATTTCTCCAATGTCTGTTGTAATCTCCCTTCTTCCTATTAGGGTTTTTTCCTATTTTCTTCATTGATTCTGGGTCACAGTTTATAAGTTTGGTTTATTTTTTTAAAAAACTAGTTCTTGGTTTCATTGATCGTTTCATTTTCTATTTCTTGCGTTCTGCTCTGATTTCTACTATTTACTTACTTCTATTATTAACTTTGATCGTTTTCTAGTTCCGTTGGTTGTGTGTTTGTATTTAATTTGAGATGTCGCTTGTTTTCTTATATGTGCTTGTATCACTATAAATTTTCCTCTTAGAACTGCTTTTGCCTCATCCCACATGTTGTGGTAGCCCTTCTCTTACTTTTCATTTGTCTCTAGGTAATATTTAATTTCCTCAGACACAGGAATTTCTCAGAAAAATGTTTAATCTCCATATTTCTGTTTCTTCCACTTTTGCTTTTCTGATTTATTGCTAGTTTCAAAAACTTGTTGGAGAAGAATCTTTCTATACTTTGAATCTTTCTAAATTTACCCTGTATATATCTATTAAGTCCACATGCTCTATTAATTCACTTGGGGTCTTTATTGATAGATTTTTTTTCCCCTGGATGAACTATTATTGATATTTAAGTCCCTTACTCGTGTGTGGCTGTCAATGTCTCCATTAAGGACTGCTAGTATTTGTTTTTATGTATGTAGGTGTCCCAACATTGGATTCCTATCTATTAGTGAAGGTTTTTTCTTCTTGATGAATCTACCCCTCAATCATGATGCTGCAGCATCCACCTTTGCCTTGTTACCCTGTTTTGGTGGTAGGTTATCTTGTCTGATATTAGTATTGAAATTCCTTCTGTCCTTTCATACCTACTTCTTTTATATATTTTACCATTGCCCTTCACTTGCAGCCTATGCTTATCTTTGAACTTGATATTCCCTATAGACATATTGATAGTTCTTGATCCATTCAACCATTTCTTGCATTTCTTGATTGGTGAATTCAGTCCATTCATAGTGTGATTATTGATATGTAACCCTTTATTGCTGTCATCTGAAGTTCACTTTTCTGTTTCTTTAACATCTCTGCTAATTCTTTCCTTCATTTATTTCATTTAAGCTATGGAGTTTTTAATGTTGAATCTCAAGATTTTTAAATCTTTCTACCTATGCATCTCAGGTTTTTTATGGCTACCTGTTTTTCATCTATAACTTAGTTCATGTAATGTCTTTTCTGAGATGTTATTATAACTCCTATTTTTCTTCCCCCTTTAGATTTTTTTATTCTCTTTATTATCCTGTCTTTCCTTGCCACAACCATGTCCAACCTGGCTAAAATGACAAAGTCAACAGCTGGGAAGAAGAAGGGCTTCAAAGAAGACTTCTTCCTGGAACAGGACTTGGTGCCTCTAACCGAGCTTTCCTGGGAATCATGATTTGGGGAATCATGATTTGCTGTATTGGCTTATTCATATATGCGGGGTTAATTCAAAATGATAATGAAAATAACAATTTCCCTACTGGGAGAGGGACTGGGAATTTCTCTGAAAAGTGGGACTATTACAACCAGGCAAAATGATACTGAAAAAAAACTAAACCCACCTATGCCATTCTCTCTATGCAAGGCCAACAATATACTTATAACTTACCCAAGAAATTGACTCAGAAAATATCCCCTTCCACAGCATTGCCCTCACCTTACAATAGCTTATAAGATTAAAGGAAAATTATGGTACCCACCAACAGGAAAAAATAATGCAGGACGACTGCCTGCTCCCCCATTACCATGTACAGGCGCCTGTGACGAAAATGGAATCGGAATGCACGATAGGAAACAAAAAGTGAAACTATTAGAACGACTTACAAAGGCTCATAAAAATAGGACCAACACAAAAACTGGACAGCGAGAACTTGCTAGATGACAAAAGGGCCTGCCAGATTCAATTCAGCTGGGTATGCATTTAGGAATTTGATAAATAACTTTCTAACCTTTCCCAACTCTGTCGAATTCTCTTTTGTCTCACACCTTGCCTTAAACAAGATCCTATCGACAGGTCAGGTAACTCATTTACTTAAGAAACAAAAAACACTATGCGGGTTTGTGCTTTTGGCTTCCATAACCTTAAGACTGAAAGCTGCAAAAAGAAAGTATAAAAAACCTGCTTGCTTGCAATAAAGACGGAACAAAGACTCACTCTGCCCCCGAGTCTGAGACTCTTTGTCTCTCACTGGCCGACGCCTTACCCACCTTCGGGACCCCCTGGATCCTGCTGCGGCTGGACTGCAGCATTTCCTTCTGATTCTATTTTACTGAGTGTCACCATTCTCAAGTTTGTTTTCCCCTTTTAAGAACTCCATAACATTTCACAACTGTAGGTCTGTTAATGGAAACACCCATAAATTTTAATTTATCATTGAAAACAATTATTTTTCAATTATTTGAATGATGATTTTACAGGGAGTACTTTTGACAGGAACTTTTTATCTTTTACTATTTTGAATATGCCATTCTACTGTCTTCTGGCTAGTAAGTTTTTGCTGAGAAGTCTCAATTTTTGCTGATAGCCTAATGAGTGTATCTTTGTAGGTTATGTTTCTTTCTGACTTTAGCATTTTTCTTTATTGTTGGATTTTGAGAATTTTACTATGATGTGTACTCATCTAGATATTTTTGCATTTATGAGTTTGGGTATTCCTCCCACTCCTGTACTTTTATGATTAGCTTTTTTGACAGGTATGTGAAATCTCTATTAGTTATTTATATAAATTTTCTGCCCTTTCTCCCTATCCTCACCATGGGAGATTCCCATTATCCTTATCTTTGTTCCCCTTATGTTACCTGATATTTCTCAGAGGATTTATTCATTTTCTTCAATCTCATTTCTCTCTCCCCTTCCTTGAGAGCTGCCTCTGTATTTATCTTGAATTTCTGAGATTCATTCCTCTGAGATTGAGCCTGTTGTTGCTTTCCATGTTCGTCTTCAGTTTTATTCGTGTTTTCTTTATCACCTCAATGTCTTTGGTGAAATAGTCCTGATAATTTATCACTTTTCTGAGATCTCGTATTTTGGGCACTTAATTGTGTATCTGCAGGTCATTCCATATTATTCATAAATATCACTGTGTATTCTTTAACAGTTACTGTCTCTTTTAATGTCTTTTGTGTCTTTTAATGATTTTTTCTTTGTTGAGATCCTGGTGTCTTTCTCTTAATGAGCCATTCATATCTGTATTATCTTGACCTAGACTTTGATGTCCTACTTTTACTGCTCTATCCTGGTTATGGGCCCTGGTCAGTCAACATTGGGACTTCTGAAGTATCTCACTAGATTTGACTTAAAATTTCTAAATTTGTCATGGCCTGGTAGAGTAGCAGATTGGTTAGCTTCCTTCCCCTGAGAGCACCGGCTGCATATGACTAGCTCCCAGGTTCAAGAACTGGGGCAGGGATGAAAACCAAGACAGATAACAAAACTTCTTTGTGCTCCTCTTCTTTTTGCCTGCCTGTCTGCATGCCTTCATTCCTGCCTGCAGCTTTCCTTTAAAAAATGGCAATTTGTACCTTAATAGTGATATCGATACCAGATAGTATTTAGACCTATTAACTACATATCAAATGGAATAACAGCCATCTTAATCTTAAACTCCTTCATTGTCATCATATGATATATTATCATACTAGTGCCTGCTAAGGACTTTTCACAAGATAATACCCCCATTTTTCTCTCATTTTTCTCATGCTGGTTCAACTTCTTTGTGACTTGTTTTAATATTTAACATGCACATTTGTTTCATTTCTCTTCCTACAGAGTGTAAGCACTATAAAAGGACAGTCTTTGGGTTTTTATTGTTATTCCCACAACTACAAAAATGACCATGACTAAAACTTCCCAATTAATATGTTGCAACAAAAAATTATGAAAAAAGGCCTGCAGACAATCAGTTCCTGACAGAAGGAAAGGAGAGAGCTCAAAGTCATGATCAAGAAAGAGTTCCAAAAATGGGGGTGGGGAGGATTTATGAATGAAACCCATATTTGAGACTGAATAATGCATGAGTCTGATGCACACAGACTAACTATCCAAGGGACTGAATCTGAGAAAAAATATTCTGGAAAAGTAGATCAGTTCAATCAACCACTGATGGACTCTCCACTTTCTGGCCTCCTTGCCCAGGAACACTAACTCACCTGACAGGCTTTGGTTCGGGGACTCTGCTACTGTGGATGGTTCTTCTCCTTGTTCTAACTTGGCAATCAACTCAGGTCTGGTAAAGCAATGCTCTGCTGAGGAGAAACAATGTCAACCTTTTGTCAAATTGTTTGCCTTTCATAATCTCTAAAGATGATGGCAGCACACATTTAACATTCGTACAATAAAGAGCCAACTCAAACATTAGATTAAAGGCATGGACGTTCTTGGCCTGGAATCAGAAATCTAAATTTCAGTTAATTTCATAAACAGCTGTGCATTCACCATGTAAACACAGTGCATGCTCTGGCACCCACTGAGAATCTCACTCACCTGCTGACACCAGATTGCTGTACATCTCCAGCATCATGTACCTGCACAGGCACCTCTGAGAGTCATCCAGGTCCTGCCATTCCTCCCAGGTGAACTTCACAGCCATGTCCACAAAGGACACCATCCCCTGGAACAGCACATTTGCCTTCAGTTCAGTTCATCTGCCTGGGGCATAAGAGCAGGAAACCTGGAATTTTTTTTTGCTTGTAGTTTTTCTTACATTGGCATACCATGTATATTCTATTCTAGAATGTGAGACAGCTAAGCACACCTACATACCACTTAAATAGGATAGTACTTTTTTCCCATATTTCTTAACCACCCATAATTGTAATATAAATGCAATTTTTGTCCCATTTTTAATAGGCCAGGGTCATCTTTAACATGGGGCAAAAGGAGAAGTTGACTTTCCCTGTTGAGGGGACCCAAAGGCAGCTGTCCCTTCTGCCCATGTTGATCAAGGCCCTCAAAGTGCTGACTGTGGTTGGTCAGGGTGGCTGCTGCTCCTGCCACCCCCACAAGGAAACAGGAGCCATGGGGAGAGGGTTTCTCCACATGCCATACACACCTGTCTCTTCAAAGGCAACAGAACACTGTAGTCTGGTTGAGTTATAGGTGTATACTACTTCTTCCTCCTCTGTCTTCCTGCTTGCCTGACTATTAACCTTCATTAATTTCTGTACCTTTCCTTTTTTTATAGAAAAGGGTTTGATGAAAATTACCAGTGAAGCCATGTAGTACCGATCTATCAGGAGAATATTTTCTTCAAGATATAAGGAGAGAAGCAGCCTGTTTTAGGACTGAGCATCTATTCTCTCGATAGACGTTCTGCTTCCTAGAAGATTAAAATTTCTACAATATCACAAGTCTTGAAAGTCTAGGAGTTTTTTGCTCACTTCAGAGAAAGTCTTTACCCATCTATCAGACATAGACATGTTTTCTTTTTTCCATGTATCCAACTGCTTCACAATTGTAGATCTCATGAGGGTACAGTAACCAATTATACAAGTTTCTTCTGTTTCTGTGCATGTGATGAACTTCTTGCAAACTTTCCTTTATATCTTTTCATTCATGTGTCTCCTTTAGTAGCACCCACTGCACTTCTCAGTGTTTGCTGCTCTGCACTCCCACTTGTTAATGTCCTGTAAGTTTTTTTCATAGAACTTGTCAACTACCTCAAAAGACTAAGCTCAACCTACTGCTAATGATGTGTGGTCCAGTGGATTTTATACAAATGGCCAAGGCTGGTAGAAGGAATTTTGGTACATTAGGAGGAAACCCAATCTGTCACCCCTATAAGCCCCACTCTGAATGTCCAGCCTAAAACACATGCTGCTTTAACCATCCCAGTGCCAGAGATAACCCCCATAGTATATACCTGTAACTTCTCCAGGTTCTGTGTAAACTGCAAGGCTACCAGAATGTGCCTCTACCAAACTCTGAAAGATTTAAAACCTATCCTTTCAAAACTTTTCTAAAATACTATAAAAAAAAGACAAATTTTCAAGCCTATTTTATGGAGTCAAAATTAGCCTGATTTAAAAAACAACATAAACGTCATCCAAAAATGAAATTATAAAACAGTATCTCTAATGAATTCTGATACACAAACCTAACTAAAATACTTACAAATTAAATATAACTCATTTTAAAAAAACTTCATGAAAAGGAGGATATATTCCAGGATGCAAGGATGGCTAGCATAGGCAAGGTAAAGAAGGCTACAGATGACAGGCCCACAGGCAACATCAGACTCCATGGGGAAAAGGAAGCTTTCCCTCGACAGCCCAGAGGAAGGCAAGAAGGTCCACTCAGTACCATTACTGAATCCAGTGCTGGCAGTTCAAGTCAGCATCATGAGACAAGAAAAAGACATAAAAGCTATCCAAACTTAAAACAAAGATATCAAAGTATCATTATTTGTAGATGACATAGTATATAGAATCCTATCAATCCCAGTAAATATATATTAGATATCAAAAAATGAATACAGTAAAGTGGCAGGCTAAAATATTAACATACCAAGCTGTTACATTTCTATACACAAATAAATCAATATTAAGAACTCAGAAAATAATCCCATTTACAACTGTATCAAAAAGAATAAAATAATTTGGAATAAAATCAATCAATGAAATGAAAAACCTACGTGCTAAAACTACAACCTACTGTTATAAGAAATAGAAGACACAAAGAATGCGAAGATATTTTGTCATCATGGATTGGAAGAATTAAAAAAATTAAGATGGTCACATTACTTAAAGCAATACATAGATTTAATGCAGTTCCCTTCAAAATATGAAGGATGTTACTCACAGAACAAAAATCCTGAAATTTATTTGAAACTATGAAAGACCCCAAATAGCACATAACAATTCAGAGATAAAAGAACAAAGACTGAGGTTATCAAGTCTCCTGACTTCAAACTATGTGTTAGAAAGAATTGGTAATCATATCAGTGTGGTACTGGCTAAGAGCATACAATGGAGCAAGGACAATATCTCTGATAAATGATACTGGGAAAACTGTACAGGTACAACAGAAAGGATAAAACTATCTAACAATTAGAAACAAAAAAATAATTGGCCTAAGAGACAGCTTTGGACACGAAACTCTGATTGCATGAGAAAAGAGCAAAAGTAAATAAATGGGACCACCTCAAACTAAGAATCTTCTATAGTATTAGAGACAAGATCAAAACTATATCACATTCTACTGAATATGAGATGTTATTTTCTCATTAATACATCTGACAAGGGACTAAATCTAGAATAAAGAACTCATAAAACGCCACATCAATAAAAACAACCCAGTTTTAAAAGGTCAGAAAATCTGAATAGACATTTCTCTAAAGACATGGGGATGGCCAAAAGGCACATGAAGAGATGTTCCACATGTCTTGCTCTTAGGGAAATGCAAATGAAAACAGCAATGAGATTGTCAGTTCACAACGGTGAGAAAAGCTGCGATCTGAAATGCCAGGAACAACATAAGATTGACAGGGAAGTCATACACTGTGGCTGGGAGTGTAAATGGGTTTGATCCTTAGTGAAATCATTTATGGAAATGGCTCGAGACATTTATTAATATATTTACTTTTTTAATGGAAAGGCGCAGACAGGATGAAAGTGACCAGAGGCAGGCTGGAAGAGACAGGGGGAATTAGTGCCCTATTTATTATATTTTAGTTGCTCATTTCAGCCATTCACCAGCCCCAGGACATGAACCCTTGGGAGGTATGTGACTGTGCCATCCACAGGGAGATGACCAAACCGCTACTCCACCAGCATGCACCTACTCAATTAATTGGAAACAGATATTCCATATGATTTGTCATCTCACGTCAGAGTAGTTAACCAGAAAACTCAAGAACATCAACCGTGGCTCTAGATCTGGGGTGTGGACTTGCCAGGAGCAACAGTGGGCAATGACTGGAACAGCGGGGCACACGTGTTCATCACAGAGCCAGGACCACAGCATGGGTCTCTGAAGACATCAGTAGCTCAGGAGTTGGGACAACAGCTAAGCCCAGTGGAGATGTGTGAGATGCAGGCAGGTGCCCAGCAGCCATGAACAATGGGTATGGGAATCAGGGGACCTAGTACCGTGGGGATCCAGGCTGATAGCCAGCCTGTCATGACACTAATTCCAGTCCCTGAAACATGGGAACATGGAGCACCAGTGGAAGTAGTCTGAAATGCCAGCACACGTGGGTCTGTGCAGTTTTGGGGTCTGGGTGTGCCTACAGGTGGGACCTGGCAGCCCGGGTCACAAGGCAGCACAGCAGCAGCGCCTGTGGGGTTATGGCTACAGTGTCACCTCTAAGCAATGACTGTCGTTACCTTCAGGAAAAAAGCTGCCAGTGTCCTCTGCAGAGGGGGCTGAGCTGTGTTGGGCTGTAAGACCCCACAGCTTCTATCATCCTCTGCAGAGCAGGTCATAGGGGACCATGGTGACACCACGGGGCCGATACCGATTCACCCTGTGCCTCTTTGTTCCCTGGCCCCTCAGCTAAGCAGGTCGCCCTAGCGATGCTTTCTGTGCCGTGCTCTGTATTCCGATCCATTGTGTTGCTCTAGTTTCTGAATTGGACTCAAGAGGACTCCGAGGGCCAGTTTTATGGGAGAACAAAGGCCAGTCTCTCCCACCTGCTTTACTGATACTGAGGAGGCACATTTTAAAGGAACTTCATCAACTGAACCCAACACAGACATGAGGAAAGGAAGGAGACTCACCAAAATAATATTCACTGTCTGGACAGGAAGACGCTCTGTGAACAGCACAGGCATCGACGTGAGGCTGCAGGAAGACAATCGTGTCAGAAAAGACAAGGAGTAACTTTAGAGGTGTGCCAATGACAGAAATACCAATCTGAAAAGGCTACACAATGTACGATTTTAACTATATTAGGTACAATATTGCCTGACATTCTGTAAAAGGCAAAACGAAGCATATTGTAGAAACACCAGTGGCTTCCAGGGCCCAGGAGGAAGGAAGAGGAGGAGCGCAGGGCTCTAAGGCAATGGACCTGCTCTGTGGGTGGATGACGGTGCACACATCATTTTAGATACATTTTTCCAAACCAATAAAAAGTACAAAACTAAAGGTGAACCATAATGTAACTATGGACTTTGGGTGATGAGGACTCATCAGTGTAGGATAGGAATTGTAAAAAACATCTCAGATGGGGCCATTCCACTGACAGGGGTTACTGTGTGTGCGTGGACACGGGGCACATTGCAAATCACCACACCTGGTGCTCAATGTGCTGTGAGCCTACAGTGGCTGTAAAAATATCTAGTCACACCCTGCTGGAGTAGAGGTTTGGCACAACCCGCATATGTACCGAGGACCCAGGTTTGTATCCTAGGGATGGGGGCAACAATCAGAATGAACAATAAGTGAAAATATATAATGCTTCTTCCTGTTCTCTCTTCTTGTGTCTCTGTCCTCCTTCATTCTTGCCTACACCTTTACTTTTAAAAAATAAACATAAAAATAATCTATTTCACACGCCCTGGTGGCTCAGGTGTTAAGTTCACAACTAGGACATAGGCCACATACAACTCAAGGACCCACAACAAAATAATACTTCTTCCTCCTCACCTCTGCTGCCTACCTGCCTTTGTTACTCCCTCACTTCCTTCATCTTTGAAAAAAAAAGTTCATGTTTTAAAACGGGCACAGAGTTCGAATAGACACGGGGAAGTTGGAACTTTTGTGAACTGTTAGTAGGACCATAAATTGTAGACGCCTGTAGGAAAGACAATGTGATGATTCCTAAAAACTACACACAGTCACATGCAAATCATCAACTAACAACATGGGCCACACCCTCTTTGAACACTCAAAAATAGCAAAAGAGGAGCATGAAAACCTAGCAAACACTCAGCTCCTCAGCAGCATTACTCACTCGAACGAAAGGTGGAGCAGCCCAGGTGTGGAGCAGCAGGTCAACAACAGAGGGGCACATCCAGAGGAACAATGGGCCTTAAAAAGGAAGTCAGCTCTGACACCTGCATGACATGGATGAAATGTGAAGACACTGTGTGAAGTGAAATTGCCAGGCACAGACACACACCCGCTGCTCGATTCCACAGAAGTCACCTCCAAAGACAGAAAGAGATGGTGGGTGACAGGGGCTGTGGACGAGAAAGGGGACTCAGTGTTCAGCGGGAACAGTTTCATGAGCAGATGGACATGTGACAGCGGCACAACACTGCAAAGAGACTAAATGCCAATTATGAATGAATTCTGAACAAAGGGTTGAAATGGCAAAATTGAAGTATGTACACTTGTGACAAAAGAAAAAACTGAATTGCATATTAACGTGACACAAGGATACAATCATAGTCGCGAGTGACGTGCTCACCCACACTCCCCTAGCTGTTTTCACCATCAGTGGAAATAACAAACTGAAGAGTGTGACGATGCTGCAGGACATGTGGGCTGTAAGTAAACAACTACACAGTAATAAACACCATACACAGAACCACTAATATACATTCATGAAGTCACACATGATGACAACAGTGCTGCTTGTTTTATTCTCAAGAGGGTCTTTGCCTTGACCTGCTCACACGTCTCACTCCTGAAGCCACACCACTGGACCTTCAGGCTGTCACCGCATGCTGGGGAGCAGGACAGAGAATGGAGCTGGCTTTACCCAGAATGACAGCTCTAATGTAGAATAGAAGTGACTGTATATTCATGTGTGGACACCAGAGCAGACACTGGGAAACAAAAAGAACAAACCAAAGCAGCAGAACTCTGAAAGGAGATGAAGCCTGAGAGAGGGAGTCCAGAAGAAATGCCTGCTGTTGAGCCACTGGCTGGAGGAATAAATGCAGAAATGGGCAGGGGGAGGACATGGCTTTCATTCTGGATCTGCTGAGCTTGCTGTGTCTCTGGGAAGGGATATTCAGCCAGGAATTGAACTGTTGATGTAAAGTCTGGTAGGGAGCCCAGCTGAAGGACATTCAACGCATAGGGTCTGACTCAGTCAAAGTGTGTGAGTGTGGAGCACGGGGCCCAGTGTGAAGAGTTTTAAAAGCTGTATTCAGGGGAGAAATAAAAAAACTTCAGGGAACCAGAGAAGACATCATTGGAGAAGCTGAGCAAGAAGCTGACAGGAATCTCCAGGAATCAAGGCCATCACTTCGAGTGTGGCAGAGAATACGACAGAAGCGTCACTGGATTCGACACTCAAATCGCTGTGCACTCTACAAGAAATGAAGACACAGGGAACGGATTACATCAAAGAGCAGTGGACACATGGGTAGAAAAATACCACTTGCAACTGGAGCCACACAGGCACTGTTTTAATGACACAGAGACACATTCTCTAGCTCTGGATACCATCCCCCCTCAAAATGCAGTTTCTTCCAGACTGGTCATGACACACTCACTCCACCACTGATGGGACCAGTGAAGACACTGGTTCTGAATCTGTGTCTGCAAGTCCTAGTGTCCCCTGAGATTGCAGCATGTGTCCATCAAAGGGTCTGTTCTGACACATTACCAAGTGCATTGTATTTTTGCCAGGGAATCTGAGAGACCAGAGACCACCATGGAATCACGGAGGATGAATGTAAGGTCAACAGAGCTATGTACATGCCAGATTTATTATGTGTATATTTTTTATGTGTATATGAGTGTGTTTGTTTTTCAAAGGAAAGGTACAGGCTGGAATGAAGGTAAGTAGGAACAGGCAGGCAGGAGAGGAGAGAAGCAATATGCACTTTATTTATCATACTTACTCGTTCATCTTGCTTGTACCCTCTGGCCCAGGATAGAAAGCAGGGTCTTTGAGAGGTGTGAGGTCTGTGGTGGCCAAAGGCAACTGATGAGACCACTGCTCCACCAGATGTATGCATATTTTACTGATTTCTACTTCTCCATTTTAACTGATGAATCTTCATAAGGATAATAAAGAACAATGTAAGACAGGCTGAGAGGAAGACTCACCAGGTATGTATTCATTGTGCCTGCTCTTAAAATGCACAGAGGACTGGAGTCAAGTCTTGGAGAGCAGGTCAGGGGAGAGAAGTCAGGACAGGACTGGGGGCTACTCTCAGATCCCAGGTCCTCCTGCCCAGAGCTCTGCTGACAGTATCTGGAAAAGATCAGAGAGACAGGGTGAGCCCTTGTCGCTCATATAGATGAGATAATGGGGTGTGGACCATGCAAAACCCAAGAATCCGGGTTCTTGAACAAGGACCAGAATGTAGGGGGACCCAAAATAAGAAATAAATAAAAAATACAATGCTTCTTGTTCTTCTTCCTTCTTTAAACAACAAAAAGACCAGAAAGACAAACTCTGCAACAGCAGAACCTTCCACTCAGAGAAAAGAAAATACTCTGCTGAAAGACCCCCATTCCACCAAGGGGTAAAATATAGACTCACAATTTACTATTAAGCAAATGAAAACATAGACTTCATATTGATTAACAGTTAATGCTAACAATTAGTTACCATTTTAAAGCCACTCACAACCCACTAGATTTTACAGGAAAACATGCACATCTGTACATTCTTGGTGGTAGCTGCCTCCATAGTGGCTCAGTGACCTGCTGTCCTGTCTTCAATCCTTGTGAAGAACCTGGGCCTGGCCTGCTAGGGGCATGAAGCCTTGCCAGCAGCCAGCACAAAACATATCAAAAAGGTAAATGAAGTCACTAAACCACCCAGTCCTAGTCAAGGACAGAATGATGACAGCCTCATTAGTGATTCAGGCAGCAGGAGAACTGGAACCGAGCAAGGAAGCCCAGTGTGAAACGCTAAACCAGAGAACTTCATGCAAATGAAAAGGTTTATTTTCTTCAAAGTCAGGCAATCTGGTTTAGTTCACTACAAATCAAGTACAAACTGATACATCTAACTCTCCAAATTCAAGAGTTGTTAACAAATTGCATGAGAGAAACAATCTACAATTGCATGCAATCCAGTCAGTAGATCCTCGCACCCCTGAGGACTTTATAAAGCAGCACACATGTGAACAGTTGGTCATCTCTGTGGATCTGGAACTGACGGAGAAGACACCAGCATACAGAGTCACTGTCTATAGCTCAGAGAACCAGGATTGAATGTTTTTCACATCACTGAGGAGTCTTGTACTTTCCCAGCTTTGTACTGGGCTTTATTTTCCATTTTAAGAAATGGAAGCAGTCTGTGAGGTGAGGAGCAGCCCTGTGACGCAGCCTAGTTTTCTAGTTTAAATGGCCCATGTATGATTTAGAAGTTTCCACAGTACATTGGCAACAGTATTATTGACCTCCTGAGCTCATATAATCCACAGAAAGGGAGATGAATAAAGGGTAGGCATGTTTCAGGCTGGTCTTCTAAAAAAAAACACCTGTTCTCAGTTGGACAGTTTCTCAAAAGGGATGTCAAAAGCAGACATGTGTTTTGGCTAAACAGTGGGAAAGTGGGTAAATGAATCAGGATGCAAGATTTATATATTAGGTCACTCCAAAAATCGCTTACTTTCTTGGATAAATTTTCTTTCCTTTTTTAAAGAAAAGGTATAGATAGGAATGAAGGCAGGCAGGATAGAAAGACACAAACCCAGGTCCTTGGGATGTATATGGTCTGTGCTTCAGCCAGAGACCAAACCACTACTCCACAAGGGTGCACCTTAGTTTCCTTTTTAAAAGGCAGAAATACCTCCCTGACCTAGGAGGACATTCCAGGCAGAGGGAGCAGGAGCACATCTTTACAACAGATTTTGGTGACAGACTAGATCTGAGTGAGATTAGACTGGGAACAGTGAAAAGTGATGGCGTTTAGAGGAAACAAACAGATGCACTCCATGACAGGATGCCCTCCACCCAAATCTCCCTTCAAGGCCTCCAGTAAGAATTTCCTAACTCCACCCCGCCCAGCTCACATTAGTTCTCAAAATCCCTGCAAACATCCACTGACACCCAGTCTCTAGGCTCTGGAGAAGGTAGCATCACAAACACAGTTCACTCTCATAGGAGCATCTTAACTGCAGGGCCTGCAAAACGGGAATCGCCCCCTTCTTGGGACCCGTCTACCTCTGCCCTGAAGCACAGGAGAGCTGGTCAGGCTGGTGTACAGGGAGGTTCCTGTTCATAAGGCATCACCGCTTCATGTTTCACAAAAGCTACCTTTTCCAAACAACAAACCCATCATCCAGCCTGAATCCCTTCTAGACCTCACTTTCCTGGACACAGGAAACCAGGAGTGCAGGTCAGGCAAGACTGCAGGAGGATCCTGACGCTTCAATATTGAAGCTTCCATAAACTCGCAGACACACAACCATAGAGTAACTAGGTCCCCACATACTTCCTAAGCTTTTCTCTAGAAAAGTGAGGGACATCTCTACTGTCTTCATTAATGAATAATTTCAATGTCTTATAAGTTGACAGTAACCTCAAAATGTCATTGGCAGACCTGGACAGAAACTCAGAGAAAAAACTGTTCTTCCTCACTACATGTGCAGATTAACCTGGACATCTCTGCCTCCTTAAACTCAAAACAGAACTGTCAGGACAGCCAGACTGACATCATTTTGTATTAAAAGTGCCATCTTGCACTAAAGTCAAATATGTACCTTTGTCTTAAAGACCTGGCCCTGGTGGCTGAGAAGTCATCATATCTTGACCCCAGCATTCCAAATGACAATGGCACCACTGATTCTAGTTGCCACATCCTGACCGCTGCACTCCATTGTTAACCACTTATAGCCAGTCGTGCAGAACTGCACGTCTGCCCCAGAAGACAGAGACCCAGCCTTGTGGGACCACATGACTGCACCTGGAGTGGACCCCTATAAAATCTCATTAGACCCAGATTTCAGGGCTGATGCATTTCTGTAGTGTTTCAGCCCAGTGAACTTTCTATAAACTCTTGAACATTCAATGCATTTCAGTGCTATTTTTCCTGTGCATCCCAAACCAACAATGGGACCCAACAGGAACAAGAGGCCAGCCTTCTAGAGCTGACCTACTTTGGCCAAAACACGGCTGAGACAGCACAACGGTCAGAAAACTCCAATTATCAAAAAAGCTAGGGAAGTCTGCAGGTCATCCTTCACAACAGCATTTAGGTCCATCGAAAAGGACTTACATGTCTCTCCTGCCCTGTTCTCGTGCACCTACACCACCATGATAAAATGCACCCTCTCCACCCTCCAGTGTCTCTGCATCTGCTCCTCCCTCACCCTCCCAGGACACTCACTCCACCGTGGGGACTCACTCCTGTGTCCTGAGTGTCAGCTCCTTCACCCGCACTCCTGCCCGTGTCCTCCAGTGTCTTCACTCTGTCCTGTGTCCTCACACCCGCCTCAGGCACACTCACAGGGAGACAGCAAGAGTAGCGTGCAGTGGAAGGACAGGAACTTCCAGAAGAGGTTTTAGAGGCTGTTCCGGCTTAGAGCCCATCAGCTGTGAACTCTCGGCCGACATCTCGCAACGCCCGCCATTTTGCGAGACTACCTTTCCCTGAAGCCCTTTATAACGCTCCCGTAGGAACTTCCGCTTCCTGTGCTCAAAGACGCTCTGGCGGATGTTGAGGGAGGCCTGTGCGCTCCTGACTGTCCCCGGAGTGGTACTTAACTGGTCAAAGACGTTCCGCCCTGACAGTGTCTGCAGACATCCTTCCTCAGTGTCACCCTACAGCCCTCCCGCCTCTGCTGATGATCCGGACCGAGGTCATGGTTATCCCAGGCGACCGGTACCAAGTGAACGTGCGCCTGCTGCTGTCACGGCAATGTGTGTCTGAAAAGATTTATTGCAGAGCATGAGCCAGGTTACCTTTGCTTCTAATTCTTTTTTCCTAAAAATTTAATTCTTTTAGAAACTCTTGTAAATGAAATTATTTTATGCTTTAAAGGAAAAGTGCTGGCAGGAACAAGGGTGGGCAGAGGCAGGCAGGGAGGGAGGAGGATAAAGCATGTTTTTGATTGTTGTCACCGAACCTGGATGCAAACCCAGGTCCTTGGTCTGTATGTGGACTCTTCTGGCCACAGGTGGCTGACCAAACAGCTCCCTTCATATCAATAGCCTATTCCTTGAGCTAAATGAGGGGTATAAATTTAGTAATATAGTAATCAGAAAAGGTCTCTCTGCTTTTGCTTTTTTCTCTAATATGTGAACTGCACTTCTTAACGTCTTAAGAATTCTTTCTTTAACCTTGTCAGTCCTGAGCCCCAAACTGCTCCAGCAACATAATCTTATCCTTAGAACCTAGCCTTACCCTGTGCAGACCCAGCTTTCTGTCTCCACCTGTGGGCCCCACATCTCCAGGAAGATGGACTGCACCCTGAATGGGCATCCAGGTCACTGTGGACCACCCACAAGGCCAGCTCCTGGACCCCAGGGCTGACCAGGGACAGGCAACCTGCTCTGGAGGTTGTGCTGGTAGGGCTGTGGGACCGCACAGGCTCATCAAGCCACCGTTCCTGAACCACCATGGGCAGGACTCCATGGAGCAGATGAGAGAAAGATGGCTGCCGCAGACCCGAGGCACACCCGAAGCCCCAGCCAGAGCAAGGTGGACATTGCTTGGAATCAGTGGGCAAGGTGGGGGTTCAGGAAGTAGAAGGGGAGCCAGGTAGGGAGTGAGCTGTGCCGACATACAGGCATGTGGTGGGTGAGGGCAAGAATCACTTCTCTACCCTATCATTCATGTGCATTGCAGTCCATGACCAAGAGCTCCCCACCTCCTGCTCATTTCTCTGTGCAGCGCATGGTTACTGCCAAGTAGCGTTTAGGACACAGCCTGGGATGCCAGTGTGGGTGGACTCTTCATGAGATCCTTAGGGGCAGTTCTACTGCAGGGGGGGTCACTGTAGAGGGGGAGGCACCCACTGTAGTGAGAGCCTGCGTGCGTCCTCCCTCTGCTCTCTCTGGAGGTCTGGGTGGCACCACCCGGGCCAATCAGGTAGGTGGGAGGCAGGTCCACTGCCGCTGGGCAGGAGGAAGCTCTGACTTTAAACGCATTCACAAAATTATCCTTAAACATCATGAATATTTAAGAGTAAAAACATGTTTTTCAAGGCTGATTTGCATTTCTAAGGTAAAAGGGTCTGCAGGGGTGGGGAAAAGGGGACATAAAGACACGTGTGAAATTGTTCTTGATAGGACAGGGACTCCCAGGAAGGCATAAATAAAGCCATTTTGTAAACTCCACCTAAAAGTTTCCTTCTATAACATTTCAACTGGATTCTCAACAAACCTTTGTCTCACTCTTTCCTGATAAGACCTTTTGACCCTAGGCCTTTTTCTCAGTCTTTTCTGATGCTTTGACTAATGTCTTATATTAATAGTTTAATGGATTTATTTATAGACTCTCTCCACAGTCCCAACAAGTTTTGCCACTGTGTAAATTGTAGCAGCCCTAAGCCCTACATCTTGCTGACCTGGAACAACTGGAAGCCCATCCTGCCTTCTACATCTCTAAGACCAGCTCTACCTGCTAACAATAGAAGCCAATCTCCTATTTAAAAAAAAAAAAAAAAAAAGCCCCCATTCCCACACCCAGGGTATTAGCCTGCTATGAGCCTCCAATAAACCCTTTGGGATTCTCAAAGCATTTCTAGGTGATTCTTCCCATGTTTTCTGGAACAAGAGCCCCCCCAACCTTCCAAGGGAAGCTAACATTTTGTTGCAGAAACCTGGGGCATTGGATTGAAGACTCATTTCCAGCCACTATCTGCAGATGCTCCGCATCCACCACACCAAAACAGCAGGTTAGTCTTGGGAATGGGGTTGTCTCTGATCACTCCTCAGCTGTTCTGAGCCACTGGGCCACACAGCCACTCAGACCACTGCACTGGAAAATCCCCATACAGGGTTGAGGCATCACAGCTTTTAGCCCCCCCATTCAAGAGTATTGGGGCTGAGGGTCACCTTCTCCACCTCCTCACTCTCCCACTGAGGGCAAAGCAAAGTAAGGGGACGCTCTGTCTTTGTAAGCCAGTTCAACAGTATGAGGCAGAGACAAGGGAGCCAGATGGGCTGTAAGCAAGACTCCATTGTCCCAGGTTCAGGCCCAGAAAGCTCCTCTCAGAGAAGAGAGGGTAGCAATCCACCATACGCTTAAGGTGAGGGGTTTTAAAGGGGAAGGTTTGGCAAGAGCGGGTGGTGTGGGGGTGGAATCCTAATAAGGCCACCTGGCATGTTGTTGATAGCAGGGTAGGGAGTCAGGATGTCTTAACAGGATGGGCTGGCCTTGACTTCAAGATAAATGGGAGGTGTTGAACAACATATGGTCTTGCTTCAGACCGCAAAACATTTTGTTCTTCATGTTTGGCTGGAGCACGACAACTTTTGGTTTTTTTCTTTTGTCTCCTTGCCTCAGTTTATCCCCCACAAACCCCAGCTCATCACCCACCCACTATGGGATCAAAGCAGTCTGTACCAAGAGACTCATCTTTGAGACAGCAAGTTGCGGGGTAAAATGTACGTTCACATTCCATTCATCCTCTCTGACCTCTGCCATATTGAAAGCATCTTGGATCTTCCTCTGACTACCCTACCTGTTTCAGCAAGGTAGTTCACTACCTCGTTCAGACCTATGCCGTCACATACCAAGACATTCAAACTATCCTCACTTTCTCTAAGGAGAAAAATCACAGCTTTGTGGCAGCCAGAAAACAGGCAGACTAAATGCATTCTGATCAACCCAAGGATTTTCCCATAGACTCAAGTCACTGTTCCCACCACTCCCCCTCCTTGGGACTATCAGGCTAACTTTCCAGCTCTCCCTAAACTCTCTCATTATCTAGTCTGTCTCCTCACAAGCATGAGGAGGGCTGGTTACAAAGGCTTTGATTATGGTAAAATTCAGGAACTTTCCCAAAACCTGGATGAAAATCCTGATGCCTTCCAATGTCTCATAGACGCTGTCCATATGAATACCAATGTCAATCCCAACACACCCTGAAGGCCTCCTTTTCCTCCACACCCACTTTATCAGCCAATCTGCCCCTGATACCCACAACAAACTCCAGAAATTAGAAAGGGGCCCTGAGACACTCTAGTCCGAACTCACCCAACTCACTTTCTGGGTTTTCAACGACAGGAAGAACAGGAGCAAAAGTAGGCCACAAAGGAAAAACACAGGCAGCACAGAAAGGAGGCATATGAGCGAGACAGGCAGGTGAAAGAGGATGCCCATTATCTTCTTTTCACTGAGGCCCTCCACCTTAAGCAGCCAAAGGGAAAAATGACCCAAATGGAATCAGTTATAAATTGCCACCTGGCCCATGCTACCGCTGCGACAAATCTGGACACTGGGCTTAACAATGCCCTAACCCCAGCCCCCCACCAGGGCCTTGGCCACTCTGCCAGCAGATGGCTTCCTGCCCCTTCAGGGCAGCAATCAGTCCAAACCCAATGAGACCCCTGGTCTCTCCATACCATACCTCTTGGGGCTGTCCTCTGAGTAATGAGGCCAGGATTCAGGTGCCCTGGCAGTTCCTATCTCAGCCACTGAAACATGGATTAGCCTAATGGTGGCAGAGCACCTAGTCTCCTTCCTCATAGATATGGAAGTAGCCTATTCAGTTCTACCAGAGTATTGGGGACCTATAAAGACTTCTCCCCACTCTGTTGTTGGCATCAACAGAAAGCAGTCCCAGCCATCCTGTACCCCTCCTCTTAACTGCCTCCTAGGAGAACAGACTTCTACACAGCTTTCATTCACTCTTTCCTAATAATTCCAATCCGCCCCACTCCCTTTTTGGGAAGAGATATTCTATCAAAAATAGGAGCTTCCCTCCTTTCCATAACCCTGAAACAGGCCTTCCTCTTAGCCCTAGTGGCACAATCTGACCCTGCATCTCCTTTTCCCCACTGGCTCCAAGATGTACCATCAGCGGTTTGGGACACATCTTCCTCCTCCCTGGTCCATAACCATCCACAGTAAGGTAAATCTAAAACCAGACCATCCCACACCATATAAGTCACAATACCACTTATCCCCCTAAACCCTTGCTGGACTGAAACCCATTACAGACAGACTTATTCGAGCCTCTCTCCTATGTCCCACTTCCTCCCCAGCTAACACCCCTATCGTGGGAGTAAAAAACCTGATGGCTCATACTGCCTGATCTAAGACTTAAGAGCAATAAACAAAGCTACAGTTCCACTCACCCCACATCCCTAACCCTTATTTAATACTCTCCCGCCTCACCCCATATATTCAATACTTTACTGTATTAGATTTAAAAGATGCTTTTTTCACAATCCCACTCAACCACTGCTCGCAAGACCTCTTCGCCTTTAATTGGACCAACCCTGACACCCACTTCTCCCAACAGTTAAATGGGACTATTCTGCCCCAGGGATTTTGGGACCACACATTTTCAGCCAGGCCCTTGCCCATGATCTTCAGCATTTCTCCACCGGCAATGCCACCCTTCTTCAATATGTAGATAACCTTCTCCTGGGCAGCCCAACTCTGGAGGAATGTCAAGCTCAGATAAAAAACTTTCTCTCTTTCCTCTACCACTGCAGCTATCAGATACCGCCAAAAAGGGCCCAACTCTGTCTATCCCAGGTCTCTTGTCTAGGGCTCACTCTATTGGAAGGAAAAAGGCAATCTCCTCAAGAAAAATTCTTCTCCAGTCTTAGACTCTCCCCAACACAAGAAAGGAACTTCTCACCTTTCTGGGGTTAGCCAATTTCTTTCAGTCTTGGGTTCCTAACTTTGCCCTTCTAATGAAGCCCCTATACCAAGCTATGGCAGGAAGAGACATTCTTCCTGAAGAGACATTGATTCACCCCTATACAGGCCCCTGTCAATCCAACACGCCTTCCATGAGGAAAAAACTGCTCTCCTCTGAGCACCAGCCTTCAACATTCCTTCCCCAGACCGACCTTTCCAACTGAACATAAGACTCCTGGGATGGCTTCACACTTGGACTCTTATCCCCAAAAAAGGGTCCCCAATGCCACAGCCTACTTGTCCAAGCCCCTTGATTCCCCCTTTAGAGGGTGGCTTCAGTGCCTCTATGTTTTAACTGCTGCAGCACTCTTAGGGCTGGAGTCTTACATCTTATCCCTTATGCTCAAATCCAAATCTTCTCACACTCCCTCTAGCCAAGCATAAAGTGGTGGTCTCGATACCTCCTTGTTTCTGTAGACACCTTTACAGGATGGATAGAAACCTTCCCCGCTACCTCTGGAAAAGCCCATGAGGTGTCTATAGCACTCCTTAAAGAGATCAATCCAAGGTTTGACCTCCCTACTTCTCTCCAATCCAATAATGGACCAGCATTTATTTCTCAGGTCACTCAAGAGAAAACTTCAGCCTAGGCTTCAAGTGGCACCTCCACTCCTCCTACCCACCTCAGGCCTCCATAACCAAATTAACTCGCTTCAGTTGTCTTGCAGAACCATAGAGGTCTGGACATTCTAGCCACCTCCTGGGGAGGCATTGTCTTCTCCAGGAAGAATGCTGCCTTTTTGTAAACCATTCAGGCCAAATAGAGAAAAATCTCTTCCAAATCCATAATAAAGCCACCCAGCTCTGATGAAACACTCAATCCCCCTCCCTCTCCTGGTCTTCTTGGATATTCCCAATCCTCACTCCATCCCTACCCTTCATCCTCCTTCTGTTTAGTGCCTGCCATAAACAACTTCTAGTTAACTTCATCAGAAGTACTGCCACCTGTATCATTAACCATAAAATCCTCTTACAGGAAAACAAGGTTTCTCTCCCTCAAGGTACCCACTTTGCACCCCCCCACACCCCCATTCAGCAGGAAGTAGCATTTGAGACTGCATGGCATTTTCCCTTCCATCTTTTGTGAAAAACAAAGGCAGGAAAGACAGAAGACAAAAGAAAACAAAACACCGAAAGTCATCATGTTCCAGCCAAGCATGAGATTAGAATATTTAGTGACTTGAAGCGAGATCAGATGTTGTTCAACACCTCCCGTTTATCTCAAAGTCAAGGACAGACCATCCTGTTAAGTCATCCTGACTCCCTACCCACCACCTTCCCACCCTCCCACCCCCACGCTATTGACAGCACACCAGGTGGCCCCATCAGGACTCCAGCGCCACCCTGCAGTGCCTGCCAGAACCTTCCCCTTAAAAACCTCCCTCCCAGGGCATAGGACTCCCCTCTTCCCTGAAAGGAGCTTTCCTGCACTTGGGACAATGGAATCTTGCTTACAACCCATCTGGCTCCCTTGTCTCTGCCTATTATTGTCAACTGGCTTACTGTGAATAGGAGGTGTCTTTAGACCCAGGGTGTTAAGGGTCTTTGTAAGTCCAGTTTAACCTTGCCTGTGTGATAGTAACTTATTTCAGTGTCTTAGATTGTGAGTTAACTTACTGCTTCTACATCGGCACACCTGCTTCATAGATGCCAAGGTGTGCTGTCCCTGCATCGATATGAAGCAATCTTTTAAATGACAAGTGTGCTCTGCAGGTGCAAAGTTAAACAGGTACCTGGGTACAGTCCACACACATAGCCCAAGAAGCTAATTTATGGGGGAGAATGACAAAAATAAAAAATGAAGTAAAATCCTTCTTGTTCCCCTTCTTGACTGCCTGCTTTCCTCTTTAAAACAGATAAAAGTGATGTTGATATTGGTCTTTGAAATTGTACTTTTATTTTACAATACTGATTTGATTTTCTAATAGTTTTTTCAACAATCGTATGATTAATAAAACCACACTAATATAGTAAACAAAGGGAATAAGTGAAACAATAAACATTAAAAGAAGCCACATTTTGCACACACAGCATTTGACTAGAGGCAGAATGGTACAGTACACACTGGGATACACACTCATGTTCTCCTTCCTAATTGATAACCATGCTCCTCAAGGCTTTTGGTTCATTGTATATAGGCAAGAGATTAAGAGAACCTTGGTTTTGTAAAGATTCGCTTATACTATTACTGGATTAGGTGGACTGGACATGTAGGTGCTTCATTCAGCCAGTCAGATGCACAGTCAACCTTGGGAACTTTACTGATGAGAACAAGGGCCTACAACTGTGCCCAATAAATAAAAAGGAATAAAGATAATTTTAAAATGATTACATTTTTGATGTTTGTTATATACTATACGTATATTATATATATAATAGCAATCAATTTGTATACACCAAATAATACAGCACAAAAATATATAAAGCCTAAACTGAAGCAATGAAAAGCAATAAACAAAAATAGGATAGAAAGTATTGCTACATCACATTTAGTCCTTACTAAATCAGGAAGACAAGAAATAAGGACATAATGTAAATAAGATTTCTATAAATAGGTCAGAAGGCAGAAGGTTCATCTAACAGTTGATATGGTCAGCATATCAGTGTCTCCATCACCTGAGCCACAAAGGTTCACCCCCAAAATAAATTTATCTTTGCTGGGATAGTAGTGGAATTACTGGGTGACAGAATATGGATTCTCAATAATTACACGGGCTTGTGAATCTTTCCAATTTTAGTTATTTTGGGGTGTGTAAAGGGTTATCTCATTTTGGTTTTTTTATTTTCATTTCCCTGGTAACTAATGAGGCAGTACTTCTTTTCATATGTTTAATGACCGTTTGGATTCCCTACTTTATTTATAATTCTGGATGTACATCCTTTATTACTTATTTTGAAAATACCTTTCTCATTATGTGATTTGACTTTTCACTGTTGATGGTGTTTTGATGGATAGATATTCTCAATTTTAATGGAATATAAATGATTAATGCTTTACACTGTGGGTAACAATTTCACTGCCCTTTATAAGAAATGTTTTGCTAATCCAAGGTGATGAAGATTTTATCCTTCAGCACCATAAAGCCACTTATTGAGATACTTTTCTATTTTACTTTTTGTTTTACTTTTCCCCCTCAAAGTAATTTTATTTGCATGTGTTGTGAGGTAGGAAGCAGGTTTCACTTTGGAAATAGAATGATGAGTTGAAGTATTTATCTTTCCACGACTGCTGTGAAATGCCACCTTCATCATAAATCAGGTAACTTTATCCTGGACCATTGATCTATTCTGTCACCTGGCATGAGGCCAGTCCGTGAAACAACCAGCTGCTCTTGCTCACACGACACCTCCAGCTACACTTGCCAAGCAGGTGGCAAGCACGACCTCTCAGCCATTTGCCTTCCCTCAAACAGTTAAACTAAATAGATGCCCCAGCTATGCTGTTAAACAAAAAATAACTTGCAGCATTGCCCACTGAGAACTGTAAGATGATTAGAGACAGAATCGATAAACAGAACCCAGGGAAATGACCTCGAGACTTACCCAGTTCTGAGACACTCACCAAGGGTACAGCGAGACCTGAACTGGGCATGCAGCCCTACTCCCAGAACTCTTAGTCTCTTTCCCTGAATCCTGCAGATGACAAAGGCCTGTGCCACTGCCCCTGCACCCTCCTTTCATGTGAAAGCCTACAGGACCTACCTCCACTTTGGTGTTGAGAAGGACCTTAGCGGATGAGTTCCTTTCTCCTTCCTTGGTCAAATCACGAATAAAGCTTTTTGTTACAATTGACATATAGAACTTGATTTTCATTAGTGAGAAAAGCAATATAGAAGCTTTGGTAACAATTTCAGGAGTCAGCAAACTTTTGCTATGAAGAACTAGATAAGGACTATTTTGGGCTCTGTGAATCAGACGTTCTGTCACAGCTTCTCACCTCTGCCTAGAAGACTGGGATATCTTAGGAACCTAACCTACCCTTCCCTATCCTAGGACCGTAACTCAGTTTCATCTCCAAGGGTAGCTTTGTTGTCCTAGGAGACTAGTCTAATTTGCTTACTTTAACCAAGAAGAATCCAGCCCACACAAACATAACCTGGGCTAGGATGCTAGCCAAGCCTAGCATAGTTTGTTAACCTTAATAGGATATCTAGAAATGTAGCAGAGCAGACCCTAGAAGCCTAACCTAATGTAGCCTAGATGATGAGACTAGCATAATTTACCTGAGTCTAAGAGCTTAAACTTGCCTATCCTTCTAGTAGCCTAGTCTTCTAGTAGCCTAGTCTATCTTGGTTTAGGAGGAATATTGAGCCTATCCTATGAGACTAGACTCATAACCCACGTATTGAAGCTACCCTAGCCTGGCCTAGCCTAGTCTAGTCTATGATTATATAGCCTAGCCTAGGAATCTAACCTAACCTAAACTATCCCAAGAGCAGAGATGTGTTGTTGGACTGGGCCTTCATCACTACATCACTATATACAGACACTAAAAAAAAAAAAAAAAAAATCAACAAGTAGAACTAGTAAATGAATTCGGCAAAATTTAGAAAAAAATGATCAATTAAAACTGTTTTGGGTTATTTTCTTGTGGCTCCAGTGGGTGTGACACTAGAGTATGGACCATAGTCCAAGACCTAGGCCAGTGTCCTGGGTAAAACTTAAAAACCAAAATTAGTTTCCTAATAAAGATGCTTCTTTCTCTTGTTTCTTTCCATCCTTCCCTCCTCTCTTTAAAAATCATTTTTATGGTGCACCTTTGTGGTGTAGTGATTAGGTCTATCACCTCCAAAGGAGCAAAGGCAGCATAACTCCTGCAGTTTGAGTGCCGGGTGCATCAAAAAGAACAAAATATGTACTAATAAATATAACCAAGGATGTGAAAGACCTATACAATAAAACACGTTAATGATGGAAAAAAAGACGACACAAATTAAGATATCCCATGCTCATCAAACATCAGAATATAATAAAAACGACCAGACTATTGAAAGCAAATTCAATGTAATCTGATCAAACTAAACATAAAAAAATGAGTCCAGTGGATGGGTCAGGATACAGTATTTTTTACAGAGAGAAAAAGAATGATAAGGAATGGACTGCTCAGGTGGGACATCTCTAGGTAAGGGTAACAAGTAACAAGTAGGAAAAGGTGTTCTTTCATTAGTCCTTAAAAGCAGGATAGTCTCATTCTTGTTTCCTTCTATGAATGTGGACATTTGGAGCAGTCCATGAGTTTTCCAATAAAGTGGCCTTTTCTATAGTGCTTTACTCTGACACTATTATTAAGGCTAAGAGGCTATGAGGGTGGATGGAGATGCTTTTATCAGTAACATGGATACTGGCATATAAACTACCACAAGGAACTGGGCAAGTAGTCATTCAATTACCCAGAATCAATTAATGTAGTTGATGCAATCACTAGCCATGATGACTTGACAGAACCCAGGTTGAACTAAATGAATCCAGGCTACATACCTTCAGGGGTAGTGCGGGGGGGAGTCAAGGACTGTCCTATATCAGACCTGACTGTCTACTCCTGTCCACTTGATCATTCAGATGTAATGAGGAGTGCATCCAGTAATAGGAAACTTCATCAGACCTCTAGAACACAACCCAAGAATGGCAGGTCACTGGATATACCCAGTCCTCATCCACACATCTCCTCATTATTCTGTCTGCCAGCATTGTGTTGAAACCTGGTACTTCCTAGGTACAGTGGGCTTCTAACAACCCTACTCAGTGTTCTGTAAACCCTCCAGAGCCCTAGACTGACAATGTTTTATTTAATAGTGATGAGAGAATATTTCATTGCTCTATTCAACCTAGAACTTTGGGGACAGAAAGCCGATGGTCAGCTCAACTCCACAAACATGTTACCATGGACACATCCACACATTTTCAATAATATGTACAATATGAAATCAACAGCATAGTAATGGAATTATGCACCAAGAAGTCACTTCACCCTAGAAATTTAAGAGTTGCTTAGCACACTAATACCAAGCAAAAAAAAAAAAAATCATATTTCCCAGATGAGGGTAAAATAGGTTCCAACAATTGGTGAGCTGTCTGGTAAAGGGCATAGTCCACTATGTCCTAATGACCCAGGTTCACGTCCCAGGGTTGAAGGGAAAAAACAAGGTAAACAACTAAATAAAATAAAGTACTTTCAATGAACTTTGGTGAAGCAGGTCATTCTCTTCTGAAGGATACAGGCCACATAATCCTGTCATATGAATGGACAATTATTTCCTTCCTCTTGGAAGTCTTTTGAGTACAAACTGTCACCAAGTTCCTCTTTGTTATCTGCACTGCAAACCCTTATTAATTGCTGTGAAAAAATTATACATTGTAAGCTTAACTGTAAAGAAAAAGTTCATCAGAAATATAGAAATACTAACCATGGTTATTTTTGACCACTGGGATTCTAGATGACTTTATGACATTTCAGTATTTTCTATGTGTATCTTCCTTTTCAAAAGGAGATCATATTAATGAAGCAGTTCTGAATATAAAAATGATAGTATAATAAGAACAAATAACATTTCTGTTTCTTTAACGTGAAGCTTGCCTGGTTTACTGATTTTTACAAAATTGACAGATAAATCATTTAAGTTAGCCCATTTTCTCCTTTCCAACATATTTTATTTTAGGACTCAATGTGAGTTGTCATTGCCATTCAGATAATCAATAAAAACTAACCATAGTCTAAGAAAAAAAGTCAAAGAATGAAAATCAAGATCATCAAGCTTCCTGACTTCAAATTATTTACAATGTAAAAGCAATCAAATCAGTATGGTACTATAATAAAAACAGACACACAGATCAATAGAACTGAATAGAAATTAATTCACATATGTGGAGAACTAATTTGTGGGAGAATAATTTGTGACAAATTCGTGAAAAAAATATAATGGAGTGAGAATCTCTTTAGTAGGTGACATTGGGAAAACTGGACAAATTTAAAACAATGAATCTAGACTGCATAACACTATGAAACAAACAATTGGCCTGAGAGATAGTTTTAGAAACTAAACTGCATGGTATATGAAACAAAAACAAAAATAAACAAATGGACCACAAAATAACAAGCTTCTGCAGTCATAGAAACTAGGATCAAAAAACAAAACACATCCTAGTGAATAAGATTATTTTCTCAAAACACATCTGACAAGGGCAAATATCTAAAATATGTAATTAATTCAAAACTACATCAACCAAAGATCCAATTAAAAGGGACAGAAAATCCCTCTCTAAAATAAATCTCAGTAATATATTTAAATTTCCATTTTATAAAAGAAAAAATTATTAGTTATGCTATTTTAATATATAATTAAATCATGCACTATAAATTCTTTTTATTATAAATTGCATCATTTGAAACTACCAAGGAAATTTTTTTTTGCTTTAATGATGTATAAGTAGAATTAATGTTCATTGGCAATATTTGATTGTAAGAAATAACTTGTTTTATAAAAATAAAGACATAAAAGGTATCAACAAGCACATTAAGATTTTAAACATCCTTAATTCTAAAGGAAATACAAATTCATAACATGAAATAGCCTTCAATCACAATAAAATAGCCATGATAAAAATTTAATTAGCAAATTTGGCAATGGAGTAGAGAAAATGGAATAGCCAAAGTCTGGTGACAGCATGTGCAAACTTCCTGAGAATTTATGAAGCCCTAGAATCAGTGCCTCCAGGGCCTGCACCCAGTCACAGACCCCCAGCACGACTCCAACACATCATCCCCAATACCACCAGTTTCCTAGATTTCCAGGCCACCTGGTTGACCCACAGAAGGTGGCACATGGGGCCAGGGTTAAGTGGGCACTGGAGCGCCTTGTTCCTCTTCCCATCACCTTCAAGGAAAGTGTCATTTGTCCTTAGCTTGATGTTGGGATTTGGAAAAAAATTCTGGGAAGGTGTCTCCAGGACTAGGCAACAGGGGACTCCTGCCTTCTCCCTCACTCTGCAGCAGTCTTCAAAACAGTGGGTAATACAGGGACACCTGGTCTCCCATGTGGCCATACATGGTCAGTGGTCCAGCTTGGTGGCACTGTTGTCACACTGGGCAGCCCCACACCATGTTAGAAAGGGGTCAGTAGACCCACCAAGGCTTGCAGGGTCACACAGCCATTCCCTGTACCCCAAAGGTACAGGCAGGAATGAAGCTGAATAGGAAAGCAGGTAGGAAGACAGGAGGAAGAACCATTTTATTTAGTTGTTCCTTTTTTCCCCATGGGCCTGAGCTGCAAACATGAGTCCTTGGGATTCACATGGACTATGCCCACCAGAGGTGGTGGATTTATCTGCTAGGCCATCAGGGCATGCAGCTTTCCCTTATACCAGGAATCAAAGGATGATTAAATTACATAAAAACCATCTCCTCTTTAACTGCACATAGCCTGATAACCTCCCATAAACATTTTCTTCCCTCCTCTGATAAGTTTAATCAGCATGGGGGGATGTCTGTGGTATTCTCAGGGAGTAACTCCGTTTTGTGAGTATCTCCCATGTGTACAGGGTATATAGATATAGAGATATAGATATATAGGTATCAATAAGTTTGGGGATTTTTAATTTTATAAGGACTTATATTTGCTGATAAACTAGGAGAATGTAAGGAAATTATTTTCCTCCTTTTCACACACACTGAGATGCTATCAGAATAGGTAAGAAAAAGTCAACAAACACCTGCAGAACATAGGTGAGTCAGACATTTATTTGAAGGCTGAGTCCGTCAGCATGGAAATGCTTGTCTCAATAATGGATATTTGCAAATAAACTATTATAAGGAAATGGCCAAGCAGTTATTCAATTGCCCAGCATCAATGAGTGCAGTTAATGCAGCAACTGACCATAGGGACTTTACAGAACTCAGGCTGAACTAAGCTGTCCAGGATATATTACTTCTTGGATAGTGGGAGACCAATAACTGTCCTGTATGAGACCCGACTTTCCACTCTTCTCCACTTAATCACTCAGCTGTAATGAAGAGTCCAGTCAGTAACGGGAAGGCACCATCGGACCTCAGGAACACTGCACCAGACTGGCAGGGCACTGGATATGCATTCTATCTATACAGATTATTCCGAGTACCCTGTCTGCCAGGCAGTGTTGGAATCTGGGACTCCTTAGGCAGAGTGGACCTCTAACAACCCTTCCCAGGTAGAAGGGTAGAAGGAAGCTCTGTGTAAGCTGTAAACACTCCAGAACCAGAGTCTGACAATGTTTTGATTCAACACATTCAGTGATGAGAGGACATTTCATTCTTGTATTCAACCTAGGACTTTGGGGGCAGAAAACCAATGTTGAGCTCAACTCCACATCATGAGTCACCCCAGACACATTCACAAATCCTAGAGAAGGAAAGGAGATGGAGGAGGGGGGAGGTCAGTCAATCATAAACTTAATCTTAACCCTGCAAAAATTAAAGAAAACATGAACCAAAGTAAGAGTCCTGTGGAAAGAGCATGCATAAATTCTTATTTGTCATCATTTGCATGCACTTGTCTTCATTGCACAGCCCCTAGGAAAGAGGCTACCCTTATAAACAGGGAATCATCTACTGCACCAAGAAGAATCTATCCTGACAAGCAACAGCTTCACCAATAAAGGGCAGCGTCTGGAACCACAGTCCAGCCAATGAAGAGCATTAAAATTGCTCTTCCCCAGTCCCCTTTTCACCTGTAGAAGTTCCCATGTCTTTGGATTACTATGCAAGGCAAGTGTATCATGAATTGCAATTGTTTTAGCTCTTCCCACTACGTTCTTTTAAAGTAAACCATCATGATTTTAACCACGCATCCTGGTCCCCAAATCTGCAAAGGCAAACCATTGTAATCTCAGCCCCTAGACACTCAACCTGACACTAAACTCTAAATGTTAACCCTTTCACCCTTAACCGCTTTCATGAGAGTCCTGACAATGACAGGATAAAGCAGTTTCCCTTACTCTGATCCTGAGTGCTTCTGAACCTGAACCTAAGCAAGACCAGACCCCTCAACCAAACTGACTCTGACCCACAACCCTAATGTACTAAAGATAAACCCTGTACCCTAATCCCTACCCATATACTCAACTAGAATAACTCTTACCCTGAGCCCTAAGGTCTAAGTTAAAACCAATTAACTAATGCTTAACCTAAACCCTGAGTCCTAACATAATACCCAACACTTAAAACACAATGAACTCAATCCACTATTAAACAAGTACATGTACAGATAATATGCTACTTTATAAACTGATAAAATGAAGAAAGCAATTTTCTCCTCTCTCTTTTGACCTGCCTTCTCACCTTCATTCCTTCTTGCACCATTCCCTTAAAAAAAAAAAAAAGTTCAAAGCCAGACAGTATAGGTAGCCAGAGAAAACCACCAAAACAAACAATAAAATAAAAATGCTTCTTGTAATTAACATATGTGCACCAAATGAAGGAGCGTCAAAGAAACAAGTATTATTAGACCCGAAGGAAGACATTGACAATAACACAATAATAGTGGGAGACTTCAATACCCCACTTACAACAATGGACTGACCAACCAGACAGAAAATTAACAGGGAAACAGTCACTTTAAATGACCATGTGGAACAGATAATTCTAATAGACAAATACCAATCACTTACCCAAAAACTACAGATTTCACTTTCTTCTCAAGTGCGCGTGGGACATTCTCAAGGATAGATTATATGCTGGGACAAAAAACATCTCTCAACAAATTTACAAAGATTGAAGTCATACCAAGCATCTTCTCTGACCACAATGGCCTAAAACTGGAAATCAACCACAAAAAGAAAGCTGGAAGACCCCCAAACCAATTGGAAACTCAACAATATCCTCCTGAAGGACGCTGGGTAAAAGACAAACTTAAAAAGTACTTAGAGACAAATGAGAATGAGGACACACGCTATCAGAATCTATGGATGCAGCAAAAGTGGTATAAAGGGGAAAGTTTATCGCCATCCAGGCCTATCTTGTGAAACAAGAAAAATTGCAAATAAACAACGTAACTCTACATTTAAAACAACTAGAGAAAGAAAAACAATTAAAGCCAAAAATCAGCAGAAGAAAGGAAATAATCAAAACTCGAGCAGAAATAAATGAAACAGAAAACAAAAAGACAATCCAAAAGATCAATGAAACCAAAAGTTGGCTCTTTGAAAAAAATAAACAAAATTGACAAGCAATTAGCTAGACTTACAAAGAAAAAAATAGACAAAACTCTCGTAACTAGAATCATAAATGAAAGGAGAGAAATTACAACAGATACCACAGAAATTCAAAACATCATAAGGGACTGCTATAAACAGCTCTACACCACCAAAATAGACAGCTTTGAGGACATGGACAGATTTCTAGAAAAAATATAGTCTACCAAGACTGAATCTGGAAGAATTGGAAAAGCTGAACAGAACAATCACAAGCAAAGACATTGAAGAAGTAACCAAGGGCTCCCCTCAAAATAAAAGACCAGGACCAGCTGGCTTCTCCAATGAGTTCTATCCGACCTTCAGAGAAGAATTAACACCTATTTTTCTCAAGCTCTTCCAAAATATTGCAGGAAAGGGAACTCTCCCAAATACTTTTTATGAGGCTAACATTACACTGATACAAAAAGCCAACAGAGATGTCACCAAGAAAGAAAAACATAGACCAATAGCTCTAATGAACATAGATGCAAAAATTCTCAACAAAAATATTAGCAAACTGAATTCAACAATGCATCAAAAAGATTATCATGACAAAGTATGATTCACCCCAGGAATACAGGGATGATTCAACATACATAAATCTCTCAATATCATACACCATACCAACAAGAGCAAGGAGAAAAACCACATGATCATATCAATAGATTCTGAAAAAGCTTTTGACAAGCTCCAATACCCATTTATGAAAACCCTCCATAAAATGGGAATAGAAGATTCATAACGCAATATAATAAAGGCCATATATGAAAAACCCACAGTCAACATCATAGTCAATGGCAAAAAATTGAAAGCATTTCCTCTTAGTTTAGGAACAAGGCAAGGCTGTCCACTATCACCACTGCTATTTTAACACTGTAATGGAGGTCTTAGCCAGAGCAATTAGGCAAGTAAAAGAAATAAAAGGAATGCAAATTGGAAAGGATGAAGTAAAATGCATGATTTGCAGATGACATGAGTACATATATATATACATATATGCTGAAATCTAAAAAATATATTGAAACTCCATCAAAAAACTTCTAGAACTCATCAATGAATACAATAAAGTGGCAGGCTACAAAATCAATGTACAAAAATCTGTTGCATTTTTATATGCAAACAACACGCTAGAAGAAAACAAAATCACGAAAATCACATGATTTAAAATAGAAGTTAAACGAATGAAATACCTGGGCATATACCTAACAAAGGAAGTAAAAGATCTATACAACAAAAACTATAAGTCCTTCTAAAAAGAAATAGAGGACATAAGGAAATGGAAAGACATGCCCTGCTTATGGCTGGGAAGAATCAATATCATTAAAATGGCCATCTTACCCAAAGCAATACACAGGTTTAATGCAATCCCCATTAAAATCCCATGGGTTTATTCCCAAAAATAGAACAAAAAATCTTAAAATTTGTATTGAAAAACAAAAGACCCTGAATAGCCAAAGCAATCATTAGAAAAAAAGAATGAATCCAGAGAAATTACACTTCCAGACTTTGAAGTGTATTATGAAGCAATAGTGATCAAAACAGTATGGTAGTGGAATAATAACAGAGCCACAGATGAGTGAAATGGAACTGAATCAACAGAACTGACCCACTCACGGACAGTTAATCATCACAAAGGAGCCAAAATCATACAATGGAAAAAGGAAAGTCTCTTCAACAAATGGTGTTGGGAAAACTGGACAGCCACATGCCAAAGAATGAAGCTAGACTATTCACTAACACCATCCATCCACAAAAAAATTAACTCAAAATGGATTAGAGACTTGGACATAACACCAGAACAGAAAGTTCTTAGCAAACAACATAGGAAAGAATTTCCATGACATCAGTAGAAGAAAAGACTTTGGGGACTCAACTCCACCATCAAGGGAAACAAAACTAAATAAACAACTGGGACTACATCAAAAAAGAGCTTCTTCATAACAAAACAAAACATCACCAAAGCCAAAAGGAAACCTACTAGCTGGGAGAAAATATTTGCATTTGATTTCCCAATAAAGGTCTAATATCTAATAGACAAAAATTCATAAAACTCAACAACAGAAGAACAGGCAATCCAATCAAAAAATGGGAGGAAGAATTGGAATGATACTTTTCTGAAGACGATATACGGATGGCCAACAAGCACATGAAATTATGTTCCTACTTGCTGGCTATCAGGGAAATGCAAATTAAAACAAAAATGAGATATCACCTTACACCTGAAAGAATGGCTATTATCCAAAAGCCTGCAAACTGTTGGTGAGGACGGAGAGAAAAGGGAACACTTTTGCACTGTTGGTGGGAGTGCAAATGGGTGCAACCCCTATGGAGAGCAGTTTGGAGATGCCTCAAAAAGCTGAAGATGGAAATCCCATATGATCCCATCATTCCACTTCCGAACATCTACCCAAAAGATACAAAAGCACCCATCCGAGGAGATGTATGTATCCTCATGTTTATCGCGGCTCTATTTATAACAGCTAAGAATTGGAAATTACGTGCCCAACATCGGATGAATGGATCAAGAAGATGTGGTCCATATATACCATGGAATACTACTCAGCCCTAAGAAGAAATGAAATGCTGTCATCTGAATCAACATGGAAAGACCTAGAGGGGATGATGCTAAATGGAACAAGTCAAAAGAAGGAAGATACCAGATGACCTCACTCATAGCTGAAATGGGAATAGACAAAACAGGAAGAGATGAAACAAAACCAACCCTGAAACATTTGCAACAGAACTGAGGTTATCCAAAGGGAATAGGATGGGCGGGGGCAAATGGTGGTGGAGCCCACTGGAAAATTGGGACGAACACTTGGTGATTTGGTGGAGGGCATGGTGTGTTGAAATATATCTAAGAAATGGGGAACCTATGAATAGGAAATTATTTTAATGTGTAGAATAATTACTACTATAAAAAATTAAACAATATAATGCCTATGGAAAAAAATGCTTCCTACTTTCCCTGCCCACCTGTCCCAGCTCACTTAACTGCCTGACTGCACCTTTCCTTTAAAAAAAAACATGTTAATGCCACACTGGGAACAGAGACAACACCAAACTGTTATAGAGGCCAAGCCTTACCAGGATCAAGTTACATAAATGAATTGCATTCCAAACAGTCTCCTCCATTACATACCCAAAATTCCAACACCACATTATACATGTCCAGTTCAGCTAGTGTCCAGGACCCAGTGGCTTCACTGATAAATCTTACCAAACAAAGATCTAACTCACATCCTTCAAATCTTTTCATAAACTCAGAAAAGGGAAAATTCACAACAACATTCCATGAGTCTAAAACTAGCCATGATGCCACAGTCAGAAAAGGACAGCACCAAGAAAAGCGCAGAGCATTATCAGGATGACTATAGATTCAAACATCTCAACAAAGTAGCAACTAATCAAATTCAATGTGCATTAAAAAAATTTACCCATTATGGGCTAGTTGGATGTATTCCAGGGAGCCAAGACTGGTTTGAAACATGCCAACCTATCAAGGTGATACACCTTTATCAAAAAAGGGAAAATAAAAAACATATCAATAGAAGCAGAAAAACTATTTAAGCAGATTCAACACATTCATGATAAAAAATCTTCACCAGCTGGAAAGATACATAATAAAAGTTCTATAAGATAAATCAAGAGCAATATCATACTCAATTGCAAATTAAGGTTTCCCCTAATGTGGGACAAGACAAGGATGCCCTCTCTCACCACTACTATTCAACATTGTACTGGGGTCTGAGTTACAGCAATAAGGCAAGAAAAACACAAATGAATGTGAACTGGGAAAGAAAGAAAAAACTATCATTTGCAGATGACATAATATTATGCCTGTGGAATCATAGCCTCCACCCAAGAAAACTGCTACAAACAAATGAGTAAAACAAAGTGGCAATATTAAAATCACAAAAAAAAAAAATCAGCATCCTATATGCAAACCATGAACTAGAGAAAAAAGAAATTTATGGTGCATGGGTGGTTCAGTGCTAGATTTTTCACCTACCATGTGGAGGGCCCAGGTTCAGCTTTCAAAGATGGGACACTGGTCAGCAAGGTGCTATGAATTTCCCAGGTGATTTCTTTCAGTGTGTTCAAATCAAGAGGAAGCTATATGAACAAATCAGCATTCCAGCTGGCGTTCTGCTCTTCCTCTGACTTCAGTAATGTGTACAAACATCCATCACCATGCTTAACATCTGTTCTGAATGTGTATTATTTATGCAATAGAAAATACTTACATAATACAAAAATACTTCTTTTAAGTTTTGTTTGTTTTTATAATAAATTCTTCGGAATTTTATTTTTTATTAAAATCAGGTGTGCTACAACCTCGTTAGAACTCCCTTTAGACACCTGGCCTATGACTGGCTGGGGTGTCACAGTGGGGACTCCATCAACAGCAACAGCAGAGATGACCAGGCCACATGTCCTTCCCCTCAGGGCAGAGCGGCTGATCAACAGTTATTTCAGGGTTACATGGACAGAAGTTACACCTGTCCTTATCCTCTGCTGCTTAAGATGGTCATGCAAAAGCTCAAACCAGTGATGCCTTGGATTGAAAGCCTGCTTTACATCAGCATCGCTGTGTGCCTTCTTAGACATCTTTCCTTGGCTCAAAAAGTGTGGGGGACATTCACCCTTTCTGGGTGAAACTGTCACGCTTGGCACTACTCATGACATGACAGCCTCCAAACTGCTGGGAGGAATATTTCAATTTCCATTTCATAAAGAAAGGAACCAAATTATTAGTCATGCTTTTATAAAAAACAAATTACTAATTTACATAATTCACCACGGCTTTTTAGTCTTTTTATTATGTAATAAATGATTTGAAAATACCAAGGAAATATCCTTTTGCTTCTAATGATGCATAAAGTGGAAGTAATGCTCATTGAGAACCACAAAGATGTGGAGATTAGACAATGTGCTCCTGAATAATTCCCAGACCAAGGAGGAAGTTAAAGATGAATTAAAAGTTATCTGCAAACAAGCAAATTTGGAGGAATGAGGTAACAGATCTGGCAAAAGCAGTTCTATGACAAAAGTTTATAGTAATATAAGGTCACAAAAAACTCAAGAGACATCACAAGTGAAATATCTAACCACACTCCTGAAGGGACTAGGATAAAAAAGAGTGATAAAACCAAAAACCGCTAGAAAACAGAAAGTGATTTTTTAAAACTACTGGAAATTAAAGAAATTTAAAGCAAAACATCATCCAGAAAATCAATTAAACCAATAGTTGGTGCTTTACAAAATGAACTAAACTCACAGACACTTAGACTCACACAGAAAATAAAGAAAGAAACCCTAATAAAAATATCAGAAATGACATGCAATCATAACAGACATTGCATAGATTGAAGGGTTCATAGGAGACTGTTATAAGCACCCATGTCCCTACAATTTCATCAGTCTTGAAGATGGGACATATTTCTAGAATCCCTGAACCAGGATGACATAGATAACTTGAACAGATCAATCACAAACACCAAAATGTCATCAAAAATTTCCCATATCAAGAGTCCAGGACACAATGGATTCACTAGTGAATTCTACTGTTCAATGAACAGCCATCTTTTCCACATACTCTCCATAAACACTTCCAGAAAATCAGAGAAGGTAAAACTTCCCCAATACATTCCATGAGGCTAACATTACCCTGTACCAAATTCAGCCAGGGGCAGCACTAAAAATGAAATGAAAACAACAAACAAATATCACTGGTGAATAGAGATGTGAAAATCCACATCTTGACTGATAAAATTCAACAGAGTAAAAAAGCATACATCGTGGCCAAGTGGGATTTATTCCCATGGGATACAGCATGGTTCCACATATGGAAGTCAGTCAATGCCATACACCACGACAAAGGAAAAAGCAAATATCATATGATCATATTGATGTGGGTGAGGCGTGAGAGCTAGGACACTATGATGAAACTCAGTGTCTCTCTAGAAATAATTTGTGGAGAAAGCCCCATTACCAGCATCATTATGGCAAGTTTATTAGAAACAACTCGACAAAACCAAGATCTGTGTTTCTTGAAGGCTACAGAAGAGTGATCTCCATCAAAATGGTGGTTCACAGACATCTGGAGGGGAGACCTCCCTTCGGGGTGCATCCAGGGGCTATAGCTATCAAGAGAGCTGAGAAAGCTGGTACGGATTTCTTGCGGGCCGTAAAGTCACCTAGAATTCTGATGGGAATAATTAAGGGTTGGGTCTCAAGACCAGGGTTGCTGAGGGTTTTTGCTGTAAGCCCATCCCCACTATACCTAGCCTGCCAACCGTATCTCCTGTCTGTATGCCTGCACACCTGCTATATAGATTTTATGTTGTGTTGTCACATCAGTATTAATAGATGTAGAAAACACATTTGACAAGATTCAACACTTATTTATGATAAAATCACTCACCTAACTGATGACTGAAGGTTCATACATCAACATAAGAAAAGCCATATATGATAAGCCCACAGCCAACATCATGCCCACTGGCAGACAATGGAAAGCCTTATCCTTAACCTTGGACCAGACAAGGAGGCCCTCTCTAAATCACTGCTATTCAAGATTACTCTGTGGGTGCTGGCTACAGCAATATGGCAAGAAAACGACATTAAGAAACCCAAATTGGAAAAGAAAAAATAAAACTATCATTATTTGCGGAAGACCACATACTATACCTAGAAAATCCTAGACTTGACAAAAATCACTACTAGAAACAATAAATGAAATATCAAAGTGGCAGGATATAAATCACCATGCAAGACTCAAGAGCATTCCAAATGCAAGCAATCAACTAGAGGAAAGAGAATTTATAAAGGAATACCACTCACAGTAGTACCAAAATAGATTAAGTACCTGGTATTGAACATATTAACAAGGGGGTGAAAGACCCCTATATCAAAAGCAACAACTTGTTAGCAAAAGAAATAGAAGACACTTCATACTCATGAAGTGTCATTAAAAATGGCCTCACCACCCAAAGCAACATACAAATTCCAGGGACATTTCTCAAGGACATTAAACAAAAACAAACAAATTTGTCTGGACCCACAACATACCTCAAGTAACCAAAGCTATCAACCTCAGAATTAAAAAAACAAAACAAAACAGGAATAACACTCCCTCACTTCAATTTATACTATAGTGACTATGAGCTAAACAGCATAGAAATGGAATAGAAACAAAAATAGACAAACAGAATAAAATTAAGACCCCAAAAATAAAAACACACCTATATGGGCTAGCAATCACTTGATAAAGGAACCAACAGCAAACAATGCAGGATGAAAAGCCAATTCAACTAGTGATGTTGGGAAAACTGGAAAGACACCTGCAAAAAAAAAAATAAAAATAAAAAATAAACTAGATTTCTCTTTGGCACCATACACTAAAATTAACTCAAAATGTGTCAAAGACCTGGACATAAGACCCAGAGCTGTAAAATCCGTAAAAGAAAGCACTCCACATCATCAACATCAAAGATGTCTTTGAGCAAGTGACACCCATGGCAAAGCAAATCGAAAGTAAAAATAATTGGTACTACATCTAACCAGAGCTTCTGCCCAACAAAAGAAATCACACCTAAATGAGAAATGAAGCTTGATGAAATAAGACATTCACACAATATATCTCTAAAATATATAAAATATTCATACAGCAACACAAAAGCAGAGAACCCACTCTAAAAATGGGCAGAGCAGATGAATAGAATACCTTTCAGAGATGACCAACAGAACACATGGAAAATGTCCTACGTCATTCACCACTGGAGAAATGCAGATAAATCTATAATGAAAACACACCCACATGGTGAGATTAAGTGAGCTATATCAAAAACACTGGAAGCAAGGCTATGAGAGGGAGTGAAGAGAAAGAATCCCTCCAATACAATTGGTATGAGTGTAAATTTGTGCAATCCTTTTGGAAAACAGTATGTGATTCCTCAAGAAAAAAAGATGGACCTAGCATTTGATCCAGCAATCCCACTTCTAAGCATAAACACATAGAAAAGAAAACACTGACTAGAAAGCAGTTATCTGCACCCCTATGTTTACAGCAGCACAATTCACAGTTGTCACAACACAGAAATAGCCTAAATGCTCGTGGACAGATGACTGGATAAAAATGCTGTGGTCTATATACACGAAGGAATTCTATGCCTATTAAAAAAGATGAAATTGTGCCCTTTGATGAAACCTGGATTGAAATGGAGGTGAAATAAGCCAGCAAGTAAAAGGACAGGGTCGTTTCACTCACATGTGGAATATAAACAAAACAAATGAACCAACAATCAGATCAGAACTCAGAGTACAAAGCATGGTAAGATGAGACAGAAATACAGACTCAGTGCCCACCAAAAGTAGAATCTCTGATGAAACCATAAAAAGTGTCTGCATTACAATAGTGCCTGTATGAGCTCTATGGTGGACAGTGAAGTCTGACTTCCAGTAGTAACTTCATTACATTAATAGGGTCTCTCTCCAGTGTGAATTCTCTGATGTTTACTGAGTTGTGACTTCATGAAGAAAGTTTTCACACATTTCTTACATTCAAAGTTTCTCTCCTCTGTGAATTTTCTGATGCACAGTGAGGGCTGACTTCTTGGAGAAGGCTTTCCCACATTCCTTACACCCATAGGGTTTCTCTCCAGTGTGAATTCTCTGATGTATGGTAAGATTTGAGTTCCAGTGGAACGTTTTCCCACATTCTTTACATTCATGGGGTTTCTCTACTGCGTGAGTTCTCTGATGTTTAGGGAGTTGTGACTTCATGAAAAAAGCTTTCCCAAATCCTTACATTCATAGTTTCTCTCCTGTGTGAATTCTCCGATGTACAGTGAGATATGACTTCGTGGAGAAAGCTTTCCCACATTCCTTACATTCATAGGGTTTCACTCCTGTGTGAATTCTCTGATGTACAGTGAGATATGACTTTGTGAAGAAGGCTTTCCCACATTCCTTACATTCATAGGGTTTCACTCCTGTGTGAATTCTCTGATGTACAGTGAGATATGACTTCGTGAAGAAAGCTTTCCCACATTCCTTACATTCATAGGGTTTTACTCCTGTGTCAACTCTCTGATGTACAGTGAGCTCTGACTTCGTGGAAAAAGTTTTTCCACATTCCTTACATTCATAGGGTTTCTCTCCTGTGTGCCTTCCCTGATGTACAGTGAGGTGTGACTTTGTGGAGAAAGCTTTCCCACATTCCTTACACTCATAAGGTTTCTCTCTAGTGTGCATTCTCTCATGTACAGTGAGGCATGACTTCGTGGAAAAAGCTTTCCCACATTCCTTACATTCATAGAGTTTCTCTCCTGTGTGAATTCTCTGATGTAAAGTGAGGTATGACTTCATGTAAAAAGCTTTCCCACATTCCTTACATTCATAGGGTTTCTCTCCTGTGTGCCTTCTTTGATGTACAGTGAGGTCTGACTTCCAGTTGAACGTTTTCCCACATTCTTTACATTCATGGGGTTTCTCTCCCATGTGAGTTTTCTGATGTTTAATGAGTTCTGATTGCCTGAAGAAAGGTTTTCCACATTCTTTACATTGATGGGGCTTCTCTCCTGTGTGAGATCTATGATGTACAGTGAGTTCTGACTTCCAGTTGAACGTTTTCCCACATTCTTTACATTCATGGGGTTTCTCTCCTGTGTGAATTCTCTCATGTGCAGTGAGGTATGACTTTGTGTAAAAGGATTTCCCACATTCCTTACATTCATAGGGTTTCTCTCCTGTGTGCCTTCTCTGATGTATAGTGAGTTCTGACTTCCAGTTGAACGTTTTCCCACATTCTTTACATTCATGGGGTTTCTCTCCTGTGTGAGTTCTCTGATGTACAGTGAGGGTTGACTTCCGGGAGAAAGATTTCCTGCATTCTTTACATGCATAAGATTTTTCTCTTATGTGCATTTTCTGATGGTTAACAAAATTAGACTTTTTCTTGAAAAAATTACCATGTACATTAAGTTTAAAAGTGTCCTCGCCTAATGGAGTTCTTTGAAAGTGAGTGAGATGTAAGGTTTTGCTGACATTATTCCCACTTGGATTACATTTATTACCAGGGTGTTTAGGATAGCATAAGACTTTTTCAGATATATTTTGGCCCTCAGGTTTTTCTACAGCAAGCATCTCATCAGGTTGAACAGGCAGATCTATATTCTTATGTATATTAAACTCCTCAGGCATCATTCTTGAATAGCTTCCCTTGTTCATAATCAGCTCAGAAATATGGACAGAGCTCAAATGACATGTTTTTCCTAAGTCATTTCCCTTCACATCTGATATTTCATTCTTGGTGTGTAGAACTCGCCACAAATGTCTTTCCTGGTTTTCCTTGTGGTTCACACATAGCTCATACAATGACCGGACATCTAAAATGACAAAAATAACCATAACTATGAGCAACATCTAACAATTTTTGTTGAATGCTAATAAAATGACAAAACGGTTCTTTCTATCCTAAGAGTGAGCACACTATTTAAGATAATCAAGAATGATTACAGATTTTTTGGATATATGATTTTTCTACCTAATGAATTAATGTGACAAATTACATTAAGACATTTTAACATCACAGATTTATTTTCTTTTACTCTTTTAATTTCATTTTTTGATTCAGGAGTAAATATTTGGTCAAAATATTCACCTACTTTCTAGTAGATTTCAGATAAAATGTTTTCAACTGACCTTTGTTTTGTCTTCTTTTTTTCTACTTGATTCCTCTACCTGTGGTTATCTTGTGCTGTCCCCACTTGAATGATTCAAGGATTACAGATAGGAAGAATTCCCTTAAATCAGAAACTTGCTGGATTCAGGGTAGGGACATTTGTTTACTCCCTAAGTAGAAATAGTATCTAGGGACAAGGATCTGGCAGCTACATTTTAGTTTTTACATTTCTCTGTGTAATGGACAAAGGCATTTGTGGGTCTTTTCAAAGGAAAATTCTTTAAACACACATCACTGCATTCTCCACAACAGACACAGGAAATGGGTTCCTCACTTGGAGATGTTGTGGGAGAACCCTTGCCAACAACCATATTTGAAAATCGAGTTGCAATCCAGTGATATTGGGAGCCCTGGCATTCTAACCTCAAATGTTTGCAGCAAGTTCCCTCACTGAGAACTCACTGCTTCTGAAGAATTAGCTTATACTTGACTCCAGCTGTTTCATAATTACACTGAAACTAGTTTTTGTATTCTTTGGGTACATGCCAAGAAGCGGAACTCTTCAAAGGGTAGATCCATTTTTATTTTTGGAGGAAATTCCAAATAGTTTTTCAAAGAGGTTGTACTAATTAAATTCCCTCCAACAGTTATGGGATTACTTTTTATCCAAACCTCCCCAACACATTCCTGTCTCAATTTTTTGATAGAGGTCATTCTCATTGGTGTTAGGTGATATAACACTGTGGTTTTATTTTCGTTTCTCTTATGGTGAGTAATGTGGAGCATTTCTTTCTGAGTCTGGAGGACTTTGGTATCTTCTCCAGAAAGTCATGTTTATCTCTTCTGCCCATTTTGGGGGGTAGGTCATGGTTTTTTGTTGATGTGTACATGCGCATTATTTGTTTTGGAGATTAAGCTCTTGTCTTATGTATATTGTATAAATATTTCTCCCAATCTTTTTGTTTTAGTGATAGATAATTTCACCATAAAGAAATATTTCAGTTTGATGTTGGCCCAACTGTTTACATTTACTTTAGATTCTTTTGCCAAAAGTCTCGCTTCTCCAAAGACATCTCAGAGGTAGTCATGAAGTAGTTTTCCTCTAAGTATTTAATAATCCCATCTGGTCATGATGTATCATTTTCTAATACAATGATGAATTCAGTTTCTAAGATTTTTTGAGGATTTTTTGCATCAATATTCAACAGTGATATCGGTCTGCAATTTTCTTTTTGTGTGTGTACTGTTCTTGCCTGATTTTGGAATTAGTTTAATGTTAGACTTGTAGGATGTATTTTACTCCTCTCTGATTTGTAGTAGTCTGGATATCGGCTCTTCTTTGCACATTTGGAGAATTTGTTAGTCATGGCCTCTTTCTTTTGAGTGGGAGACCGTTGATTACTCCTTCAATTTCTGGACTTCTGATTGGTATATTTAGTCCATGTCTTCCCGGATCAGTTTTGGATGTTTGGAGGAATCTTGAAATTTGTCCATTTCTTCAAGATTTGTGCATTTGTTTTCAATTGTTTTCTCTTACAATCTTTTCAATTTCTCCAGTGTCTGTTGTAATCTCTCCCTCTTTCATTTCTGCTTCTTTTTGTTAGGGTTTTCTCTATTTTCTTCTTCATTGACTCTGGCTCATAGTCTACAAGTTTGGTTTATTTTTTCAAAGAACCAATTCTTGGTTTTATTGATCTTTTCATTTTCTATTTCATTTAGTTCTGCTCCAATGTTTGCTATTTACTTCCTTCCACTGATTATTAACTTTGATCACTTTCTAGTTCCTTTGGTTGTGTGTGTGTATAATTTGAGATGACTCTTGTTTTTCTTAGGTGTGCCTGTGTCACTATAAATTTTCCTCTTAGAACTACTTTTGCCCCATCCCACATGTTCTGGTAGCCCTTCTCTTCCTTTTCATTTGTCTCTAGGTAATATTTAATTTCCTCACTGATACAGAAATTTCTCAGAAATATGTTGTTTAATCTCCATAGCTTTGTGTTCCTTCCAGCTTTGCTTTTCTGATTTATTGCTAGTTTCACACCCCTGTTGAAGAAGAATCTTTCTATACTTTCAATCTTTCTAAATTTACTAAGACTTATTATGTGTCCCAGGATATAGTCCATCCATGGGTATGTTCCTTGTACACTTGAGAAGAATGTAAAAGCCATTTTTATGAATGTAGAAGATGTATATATCTGTTAAGTCCATGTAATGTATTCATTCATTCAGAGTGTTTGCTGACAGATTTATTTCCTGGGTGACTTATTATTGATCTAAGTGGGATATTGAAGTCTCCTACTAGTGTGTTGCTATCAATGTCTACCTTTAGGAATTCCTTGATCATGATGCTGCAGCATCCACCTTTGCCTTGTTACCCTACTTTGGTGGTAGACTATCTTGTCTGATATTAGTAATGGAATTACTGCTGTCTTTTCATACCTATTGCTTTTATATATTTTACCATTGCCCTTCACTTTCAGCCTATGCTTGTCTTTGGATTTGATATTCCCTATAGGCATATTGAAAGTTTTCGATTCAACCAGCCACTTTGCATATCTTGGTGAGTTCAGCCCATTCATATTTAGGGTGGTTATTGATAGGTAAGACTTTATTGCTATCATCTGAACTTTCGTTTTCTGCTTCTTTAATATCTCTGCTAATTCTTTCCTTATTTTCTTTAAGCTATGTAGTTTTTGATGTTGAATCTCAATTTTTTTAATCTTTCTAGCTATGTATCTCTAAGATTAGGTTTTTATGGCTCTGTTTTTCATCACTAACTTAATCCATGTATTGCAAGTCTTTTCTGAGATGTTATTATAACCCGTTTTTCTTCCCCCTTCAGATTATTTTATTCTCTCCTGATGATCCTGTCTTTCCTTCTGATTCTATTTTACTGATATTCAACATTCTCGTTTGTTGTCCCTGCTTAAGAACTCAAAAACTTTTCACAAAGGTCGCTCTGGTAATAGAAACACCCATAAATTTTAATTTATCATTGAAGACTTTTATTTCTCAATTATTTGAATGATAATTTTGCAAGGAATATTTTTGACAGTAAGCTTTAATCTTTTTCTATTTTGAATATGTCATTCTACTATCTTCTGGCTAGCAAATTTTTGGCGCGATAGCCTAATGAGTATACCTTTGTAGGTTAAGTCTCTTTCTGTCTTTAGTGTTTTTCTTTACTGTTGGAGTTTTAGAATTTTACTATGATGTGTATTGGTGTAGGTATTTTTGCATTTTAAGAGTTTGGGTATTCCTCCCACTCCCTGGACTTCTATGATTTTTTTTGACAGGTATGGGAAATTCTCTAATAATTATTTAAATAATTTTTTTGCCCCTTTCTCCCTCTCCTCACCATGGGAGTTTCCCAATAACTTTGTGTTTGTTCCTCTCATGTTACCTGATATTTCTCAGAGGGTTTATTCATTTTTCTTCAATCTCATTTCTCTCTCTCCTTCAATGAGAGTTACCTCTATTTTTTTATCTTGAATTTCTGAGATTCATTCCTCTGAGAAGAGCCTGTTGTTGCTCTCCATGTTCGTCTTCAGTTTTATTTGGATTGTCTTCATCGCCTCGATGTCTTCGGTGAAACAGTTCTGATAACTTATCACTTTTCTGAGATCTTGTATTTGCTTTGGGGTACTAAGTTGTGTATCATGCAGGTCATTCCATATCATTCATAAATATCACTGTGAATTCTTTAACAGTTACTGTCTCGTTGTGTCTTTTAATGGTTTTTTCTTTGGGGAGCTCCTGGTGTCTTCCTCTTATTGAGTCATTCATGTCTGTTTTGTTCTGACCTGGACTTGGATGTCCTATCTTTACTGCTCTATCCTGGGCATGGGCCCTGTTCAGTCAACACGGGAAATCCTCAAATCATCTCACTTGATTTGAGTTAAAAAATTCCAAAATTGGCATGCCCTGTTAAGAGTAGCAGATTGATTTGCTGTCTTCCTTGGAGAACACAGGCCACATATGACTCACATCCAGGTTCAAGACATGGGGTAGGGATGAAAACCAAGATGAACAACCAAATAAAGTGCTTCTTCCTCCTCTTTCCTTCTTCCTACCTGTCTCTACTTGCTTTCATTCCGGCCTGCAGCTTTCCTTTAAAAAATGGTGATTTGTACCTCAATAGTATTATCTCTACCAGATAGTATACAGACTTATTAAGTGCATGTCAAAATGGATAAACAGCCATTTTAAACTTAGCTCTATCAATGTCATCACATGATATATCGTCACACAAGTGCCTACTGAGACTTTTCATAAAATACCCCCATTATTCTCCACTCCTTTGTGACTCTTGTTTCAATATTTAAAATGTACATTTGTTTCATTTCTCTCCCTACAGAGTGTAAGCACTTTAAAATGACAGTCCTTGGCTTTTATTGTTATTTCCCACAACTACAAAAATGATCATGACTAAAACTTCCCAATTAATATGTTGAAACAATAAACAAATACATGAATAAGGCCTGAAAGATGTCAGTTCACGACAGAAGGAAAGGAGGGAAAGTGAGAATCCAAAGTTATGTTCCAAGAAAGAGTTCCAAGAGAAAGAAGATAGGGATTGAAGTCTAGGAAAATATACAGCCATTGAAAAGTGGGGGTGGGATTTGTGAATGAGAACCATATTTGTAGACTGAATAATGCTTGAGTCTGATACACACGGATTAACTATCCAAGGGACTGAATCTGAGAAAAACCATTGTTGAAAAATAGATCAGTATGAACAACTTCTGCTGGGCTCTCTGCTTTCCAGTCTCCTTGTCTAGCAACACTGACTCACCTGACAGCCTTTGGTTTGAGGGCTTTGCTACTGTCCATATTTCTTCTCCTCGTTCTAACTTGGCAATCAACTCAGGTTTGGTAAGGCAATGCCCTGCTGAGAAGAAAAAATATCAACCTTTTGTCAAATTGCTTGCCTTTCATAATCTCTGAAGAATGATGGAAGCACACATTTAAGATTTATACAACAAAGAATCAACTCAAACCTTTGATTGGAAGTATAGATATTCTTGGCTTACAATCAGAAATCCAAGTATCAGTTTATTTCATAAACAGCTGTACGTTCACCAAGCAGAACACAGTGTTTGTCTCTGGCACTCGCTGGGAAATCTCACTCACCTGCTGACACCAGGTTGCAGTACGTCTCCAGCATCACATCCCTGTACAGGTCCCTCTGAGCATCATCCAGGTCCTGCCACTCCTCCCAGGTGAACTTCACAGCCACATCCTCAAACGACACCATCCCCTGGAACAGCACATTTCCCTTCAGTTCAGCTCATCTGTCTGAAGCATAAGATCAGGAAACCTGAAAATTTACTATCTGTGTGTAGTTTTTCCTATATTGGAATACCATGTGTATTTTAGAACGTGAGACAGCTAGACTGACCTTACATACCACTTTAAATGGGACATTACTTGTTTTTCTTATTTCTTGACCACCCATAATTGTAACACAAATGTCGATTTTGTCCCATTTTCACTAAATCAGTGTCATCTTTAACATGGGACAAAGTGGGAAGTTGAGTTGCCCTGGGCCCAGGCTGTTGAGGGAACCCTTCTGCCCTAAAATGATCAACATCCTTGCAAGTGCTTACTCTGGTGGGCCAGGGTTGCTGCTACTCTTGTCAACCCTGTGAGAAAACAGGAGCCATGGGAAGAGGGTTTCTCCACATGCCACACATACCTGTCTCTTCAAAGGGAGCAGAATACTGTAGCCAGGTTGAGTCACAGGTATATACTGTGGGGGTTATCGCTGGCACGGGGATGGTTAAAACAGCATGTGTTTTAGGAAGGATATTAAGAGTGGGCCTTATAGGGGTGCCAAATTTGGTTTCCTCAGAAGGTGCCAAAATTGCCACTGGACCACACATCATTACTAGTAGATTGAGCTAGTTTTTTGAGGTAGTTGAGTATTTCTATGAAAACAGTTTACAGCCTACCAATAAATGGGAGTGCAGTACAGCAAACACTGAGAAGTTCCAGTGGGTGCTATTAAAGGAGACACATGAATGAAAAGAAATATAGGAAAATCTGGCAAGGAACTCATCACATGCATAGAAACAGAAGAAACTTGTATAATTGGTCAGTGTACCCTCATGAGATCTACAATTGTGAGGCAGTTGAATACATGGAATAAAGAAAACATTTCTGTGTCTGACAGATGGGTAAAGACTTTTTCCAAGATGAGCAAAAAATTCGGAGACTTTCAAGACTTGTGATATTATAGTTTGTTTTTTTTTTGTCTTCCAGGAAATAGAGCACTTATGAAGAGAATATTTTCTTCAAAATATAAGGAGAAGCGGCCTGTTTTAGAACTGAGCTTCTATTTGACGAGTACCATGATTGGTTTTCTTCCAAGACAACAGAAAATTAATAATTTCTACCTTTCTCAGGTGGGAAAATGAGTTTTCAGTAACAAATGACACCAAATGGAACCTCTCCTCTTCTACTTTAAGCATCTTGTCTTCTGAGAGCGGAAACTGAGGCCCTGGGAAAGGCAATCCTATGACTAATTGAACAGTTAGTTCATCAGTGGAGAGAAGCTCAGCTGGGATTCCCAGTTACACATCCTCCATGCCACCTCCCCAGAGACTGAATTTGTATTGAATGCCTTATGATTAGTAACGAACTGCTGACACACAATCAAGAAGGCATTTTCCTACTTCATCATTCTCTAACTTCATCTCTCTGTAAACAAATAACTTAAATGTATTAAAATAGATTCCAAGTCCCTCTCTGAAACTTTAATGTGCTAACACCTGCCTGTGTAGCCTCTGCATTTGTATCACAATGGCGCTTAATAAATGCTGAATGTCCCTCTCAGAGGACCACACTGATGAGTGGCATGAATTCAGTTTCTCAACCCCGGGTGGAAGCAATCCCAACATCTTTCATTGCTGTTGTTTTGATGAAGTTGGCTTCTTTTATCAACATCAAAAGGCAGCAGCTAAAGTCCTAAATAGGAACATTGCTCCCCCAAAGTTTCCCTTTATCTAAATCACTATGTGAGTCCCCACAGATGAAAGGGGCAGAATGGGGATTAAAACAGTAAGAGGTAAAATTAATTAACAAAAGAGATGGGCCAAACTAAAAGCAGCAAAATGAGCAAGGGAGAGATGGGTGTGAAAGGCAAAAACAAATCATCAAAATAGTTCCCCAGTAGATGGTCTATTTACAGTTGGAGGCCACCTCCCAATCTGCTTCCTCTTCCCTTTCTTCCAAAGAGGATGGCTCTTTCTCACTCTTGGGACTGCCTTTTCTTTTTCCTTTTTTCTCAATAAATTTTTTTCTACTCCTGAATGCTGTATCACTGAAATTCCTTTTGGAGACTTTAACGCAAGAACATAAGTCAAAGGCCATGGAAGGACCATGGAGGTGAGGCTAGGAAATGGACTGGGACTCAGGAGGTACATAGCCTCTCTTGAGAACAGGCTTCTGTGGCCATGGTGACCACTGGCTGAAGCCAAGGCCAGGCTAGTGACCTATTAAACCTGAGGCACATATTCAGCACCCCTTCTTGTTCCTCTGTTTCATTCCAGAGCAGGGTCCCATTGATACCCCATGTCAAAGAGAGGCAATTCTCCTGAAAAGTCTCCCCTCTCTTAGTAACTCTGCCAGCTGGAAATTTCTGAGCTTTTTCAAATTGTTTGAGATGTTTTCAATCTCTCTTTGACCTCAGCACTCAGAGTCTAGGAGGAGCTGACAGAATGCCCCAGGGAAGCCCCTCATAAACATCTGCAAGTGAGCACAGGAGAAAGGCCATAAACAGCCGACATGACCCAGCAGGAATTCAGAGCCACACAGGCTGGTGGTTTCTGTGGGTGCCTGTCAGGGCTTATTGGGGTGGGCTGGGGTGTTGGGACTGAGTAGAGAATGCCTCTTTGCCTCTGGTAACACAAATAAATGCTAGACCAACACAAAGTGAAAGAGTTTTGCAAAGTTAAAAAAAAAAGAATATTTTCTGTCATGAACAGTATGTGGTCAAAGGAGAAATCTAACATGTTGGGACAGTGAGTGCTATGTTAATTGTAAAGCAAAATGTGTCACGAAGTGTGAGAAGTTTTATGTCAAGGTATCGAAAGACCAAAATTGGCTGCTTAAGATTACTTCATCAGAGAAATATTCATGGTACAAAGGCGGTGAAATGCAGCCCCCCTCAATGCCTACCTACATTTCTGTGTGGGCTCTGTCACTGAGGCTTAATTGTTAGCTGAATATGTTCATGTAAGAAAACTTTTGTTACCATCTTACTTTTTATGAATATGGATTATTATTTAACTCTATCCTGTTTTTGCCATCCCAAAGCCCCATTTTGACTCAAGGAAATATGGGCATCGTAGGGAAAGAGAAAAATTCACTTGAAATATTCTACCTTTGTAGAGCCTAAAGAACTAGTATAGAGTATCCCTTATGAACCTGAAACTTGCCTCGTTTGTTAGGAATAAAGTTATAAATAAAACCCTACACCTCCCAGGTATTTATAATCCTTTTTGGAGAAAAATGTATAAATATATGCCTCCAACGTTGTGTAAAAAAAGCCATATTAGAAACATGTTCAATGTAGACTGGACACAAAAAACAAAAAATCTTGGGTTGCATTTCACTGGTGACCAAAGACGCTTTGCTCTTCTATGTGAACCAAATTAATATGAGGCAACATTGGTTATGAGGTGTAGCTAACAGCTGCCATAGTAATGGAACCAGGAACACTCCATTCAGATTGAGTATTTCTGGGCAATAATGAGATGAAGACAGTAACAAAGAACTATTAAGTTTGTCTATATTTATACATATGACCTAATTTCAGCAACAAGAATTATCTTAAATGATCACAAAGAAGGTGCTTCTAAGAGACAACTGACAATTGTCCAATAAAGTGACAGCAGAGAGGGAGCCCCAGAGCATAGTGGGGTGTTATGTACCACAGTACCTCAGAGACCAATGTAGATTGCATTGGAAGGAATACCTGAGATCAATGAATTGGTGAGACTAGAAATAAAAAACTTGAACAGACTGATGACCAACACAGAGGTTGATGGAGAAATCAAACTTCTCGCCAAAAAAAGACAGATACTACATGGCTTCACTGGTAAGGTTCACCAAACTCTTTCCTATTAAAAAAAAAAAAAAAAAGAAAAGGTACAGACATTAATGAAGGTGAATAGCTGGGCAAGTAGGAAGACAGAAGAAGAAGAAGCATTTTGTTGATCTAGTTGTTCACCTTGGTTGTTTCCCTGGGTTCTATGTAAAGTCTAAGTCTACCAGGGTGTGCCTCTACCAAACTCTGAAAAATTCAAAACCTATCCTTTCAAAACTTTTCTAAAATACTGTAAAAAATGACCAAGCCTATTTCATAGAGTAAAAATTACCCTGACTAAAAAACCCAACACAAACATCATGCAAAAATCAAATTATAGAATATTATCTATGATGAATATTGATACACAAACCTAACTAAAATACTTGCAAATTAAGTATAACTCATTAAAAGAATACACCACAAAAAGGAGGATATATTCCAGGATGTGAGGATGATTAGCACAGGCAAGGTAAAGAAGGCTGCAGATGACAGGCCCACAGGCAACATCAGACTCCATGGGGAAAAGGAAGCTTTCCCTTGACAGCCCAGAGGAAGGCAAGAAGGTTCACTCACCACCACTACTAAGTGCAGTGCTGGAAGTTCACGTCAGCACCATGAGACAAGAAAAAGACATAAAAGCTAACTAAACTGGAAACAAAGATATCAAAGTATCATTATTTGCAGATGACATAATATATAGAATCCTAACAACCACAGTAAATATATATTAGAAGTCAAAAAGTGAATACAGCAAAGTAGTAGACTACAATATTAACATACCAAACTCTGTTGCATTTCTATATACAAATAAACTAATATGAAGAACTCAGGAAAGTAATCCCATTTACAACTGCATCAAAAAGAATAAAATAAATGAAATAAAGTCAATCAATGAAGTGAAAACCTATGTACTAAAACTACAAGCTACTGTTAAAAGTAATAGAAGACACAAAGAAATGGGAAGATATTTTGTGATCACGGATTGGAGGAATTAAAAAAATTAAGATGGTCACATTACTTAAAGCAACAAATAGATTTAACGCAGTTCCTTTTAAAATATCAAGGTTGTTCCTCACAGATAGAACAAAAATCCTGAAATTTATTTGGAACTATGAAAGACCCCCAAATGGCACATAACAATTCAGAGATCAAAGAAGACAAATCAAAGTCATCAAATCTTCTGACTTCAAATTATTTATTACAAAGATTTGATAATCAGATCAGTGTGGTACTGGCTAAGAGCATACAATGGAGCAAGGACAAGATCTTTGGTAAATGATACTGGGAAACTGGACAGCTACAATAGAAAGGATAAAACTATCTAACAACTAGAAACAAAAAATAATTGGCCTAAGAGATAACTTTGGACACTAAACTCTGATGGCATGGGAAAAAGAGCAAAAATAAATGGGACCACATCAAACTAAGAATTTTCTATAGTATTAGAGACAAGATCAAAACTTAATTACATTCTACTGAACTTGAGAAGCTATTTTCTCATTAATACACCTGACGAGGGGCTAATTCTAGAATAAAGAACTCATAAAACTCCACATCAATAAAAACAACCCAATTTTAAAAAGACAGAAGACCCAAATAGACATTTCTCTAAAGACATGGGGATGGTCAAAAGGCACATGAAGAGATGTTCCACATGTCTTGTTAGGGAAACGCAAATGAAAACAGCAATGAGATACATCAGTTCACAATGGTGAGAATAGCTGTTATACGAAATGCCAGAAATAACCAAAGATTGACAGGGAAGTCATACACTGTGGCTGGGAGTGTAAATGGGTTTGATCCTTAGTGAAATCATTTATGGAGATCGCTCGAGACATTTATTAATGTATTTATTTCTTTAATGGAAAGCCGCAGACAGGATGAAAGTGAGCAGAGGCAGGCTGGAAGAGACAGGGGGAATTAATGCCCTATTTATTTTATTTTAATTGCTCATTTCAGTCATTCACCAGGACATGAATCCTGGTCATAGGGGTGTATATGACTGTCCCATCCACAGGGAGATAACCAAATCACTACTCCACCAGCATGTACCTACTCAATTAATTGAAAACAGATATTCTATATGATTTGTCATCCCACTTTGGAGTATTTACCCAGACAACTCAAGAACACCAGTTTGAGAAGATAGAAGCACCTCCAGGTCTATGGCTTCATTATTTACAATAACCAAGAGCACAATGTAAATAACCACAGACAGACACATGGACAGAGAAGATGTGATGTATATACACATGGGTGACTACTAATGGCTATAAAAATAAAGCCCATTACACCCTGCTGGAGTAGAGGTTTGGTGCAATCACATACATACCGAGGACCCGGGTGTGCATCCTAGGGCTGAGGGCAGCAATCAGAATGAACAATTAGTAAAAATACATAATGCTTCTTCGTGTTCTCTCTTCTTGCCTGTCTCTGTCCTCCTTCATTCTTACCTGTACCTTTACTTTTAATATAAATAAAAATAGTCTATTTCACATGCCCTGGTGGCTCAGGTGTTAAGTTCATGACTAGGACACAGTCCACATACAGCCCAATGACCCACAATAAAATAATGCTTCTTCTTCCTCACCTCTCCAGGATGCCTGCTGCCCACCTGCCTTTTCCTCCCTCACTTCCTTCCTCTTTAAAAAAAAAGTGCATTTTTTTAAATGGGCATAAGTTTCGAATAGATATTTCCACAAAATCGATGTACAAATGGTCATATGCAAGCTAAAAATGCTCAACATCACACATAGGAAATAGCAAATCGAAAGCACTATGAGATAACACCTCGTACCCATAAGGGTGGCTACTAAAAATAAAAGAGAGACATGTCCTGGTGGAGTAGTGGTGAGGTCAAAAACCTCCAAAGGACACATGCCACATACCCCCGGTTTCATGTACCAGGTCTGGGGGTAAAAACAGTGTGAACTAAATGAAAAATAAGATGCTTTTTCCTCCTCTCTTCCTGCCTGCTTGCCTACTACAGCCTTCATGCTTGCCTTCACCTTTCCTTTAAAAAATAAAGAGAAAACAGAAAACAAGTGCTGGCATGGACATGGAGAAGTTGGAACTTTTGTGAACTGTTAGTAGGACCATAAATTGTAGAAGCCTGTAGGAAAGACAATGTGATGATTCCTAAAAAATAAGCACAGAGTCACATGAAAGTCATCAACTAACAATCAGTGAAAATAACAAACTGAAGAGTGTGAAGATGCTGCAGGACATGCGGGGCTGTAAGTAAACAACTACACGTGGGCCACATGCTCACTGTACAGCCAAAAACAGCAAAAGAGGAGCATGAAAAGCTACCAGACGCTAGGTCCACAGCAGCTTTATTCACTGGAATGAAAGGTGGATGCAGCCCAGGTGTGGAGCAGCAGATCAACAATGGAGGGGCACATCCAGAGGAACAATGGGCCTTAAAAAGGAAGTCAGCTCTGACACCTGAATGACATGGATGAAATGTGAAGACACTGTGTGAAGTGAAATTGCCAGGCACAGACACACACCCGCTGCTCGATTCCACAGAAGTCACCTCCAAAGACAGAAAGAGATGGTGGGTGCCAGGGGCTGTGGAGGAGAAAGGGGACTCAGTGTTCAGTGGGGACAGTTTCATGTGCAGATGGTAAAAATCTGGAGATGGATGTGTGACAGCAGAACACTGCGAAGAGACTAAATGCCAATTATGAACGAATGCTGAACAAAGGGTTGAAATGGCAAAATTGAAGTATGTACACTTGTGACAAAAGAAAAAGATGAATCAAGTTTTAACCAAACGCTAGGACACAATCACAGTCACAAGTGATGCGCACACCCACACTCCCCTAGTCGTTTTCACCATCAGTGGAAATAACAAACTGAAGAGTGTGAAGATGCTGCAGGACATGCAGGGTTGTAAGTAAACAACTACACAGTAATAAACACGACACACAGAACCACTAATACACATTCATGAAGTCACACATGACGACAACAGTGCTGCTTGTTATATTCTCAAGAAGGTCTCTGCTCACACGTCTCACTCTTGAAGCCGCTGCACTGGACCCTCAGGCTGTCACCACATGCTGGGGAGCAGGACAGACTGAGGATGGAGCTGGCTTGGCCAAGAATGACAGTTCTAATGTAGAACAGAATGCGACTGTATAATCATGTGTGGGCACCAGAGTAGACACTGGCAACTGACAAACCAAGGCAACTGGACTCTCACAGGAGATGAAGCCTGAGAGGGGGAGTCCAGGAGAAATTCCTGCTGCAGATTCGAGCCACTGGCTGGAAGAATAAACAAATGGGCAGGGGGAGGACATGGCTTTCATTCTGGATCTGCTGGGCTTGCTGTGTCTCTGGGAAGGGACAGCCAGCCAGGAACTGAACCGTTGATGTAAATGCACAGTGCCGGAGTGAAAGTGTGTGAGTGTGAAGCATGGGGCCCAATGTGAAGAATTTTTAAAGCTATATTCAGGAGAGAAAACAAAAACTTCAGGGAACCAGGGAAGATGTCATTGGAGAGGCTGTGCAAGAAGCTGACAGGAATCTCCAGGAATCAAGGCCATCACTTCAAATGTGGTGCACTTTATAAGAAATGAAGACACAAGAAGCGGGTTACAGCGTAAAGAGCAGTGGACACAGGTCAGAAAATCCCACTTGGAACTGGAGCCGCACAGCTGTGTCCACAACGAGCTTAGTGTCCCGGGCCCCAGCAGGGCCTTCAAAGAGCAGATGGAACAGCACTGTTTTAGCGACATGGAGACACACGTTCTCTAGCTCTGGACACCGTCCCCACTCAGAATGCTCTTTCTTCCAGACTGGTCATGACAAACTGTCCACTCCACCCACAATGGGACCAGTGAAGACGCTGGTTCTGAATCTGCATCTGCAAGTCCTCATGTCCCGAGACTGAAGCGTGTGTCTGTCTGCTGCGTGTGTCCATCCAAGTGTCAGTTCTGACCCAGTAACAAGTACAATGCATTCTTGCCAGGGAATCTGAGAGACCAGAGAACCAACATGGACTCATGGTGGCTGAATATAAGGTCACATGAGCTGCCCATATGTACATGCCAGGTTTATCATGTTTTGGTTTTTTTTTTTCTGTGTATGGAAGTGTGTTCACTGCTCCACAAGGATGTGCCAGGTGTCTGCATGTTTTACTGATTTCTACTTCTCCATTTTAACTGAGGAATCCTCGTAAAGCTCATAAAGAACAACATAAGACAGGCTGAGAGGAAGACTCACCAGGTATGTATTCATAGTGCCTGCTCTTAAAATGCACAGAGGACTGGAGGCAGGTCTTGGAGAGCAGGTCAGCGGAGAGGAGTTAGGACAGGACACAGGGGTTCTCCCAGATTCCTGATCCTCCTGCCCAGAGCTCTGCTGACAGTATCTGGAAAAGACCAGAGAGACAGGGTGAGCCCTTGTTGCTCAGATAGATGAGATGCTGGGGTGTGGACCATGCAAAACCCAAGGATCCAGGTTCTTGAACAAGGGCCAGAAGATAGGGGGACCCAAAATAACAACTAAAATGAATACAATGCTTCTCGTCCCTCTTCCTTCCTTCTTTTTTTAAAGACCAGAAAGACTAACTGCAACAGCAGAACTTTCTACTCAGAGAAGGGAAAGAAAATACTCTGCTGAAAGACCCACAAGTCCACCAACTGGTAGAATGTAGACTCACAATTTATCATTAAGCAAATGAAAATACATACTTCCTACTGACTGACAGTGAATGCTAACATCTAATAATCATTTTAAAGCTGCTCACTTACAACACACTAGATTTTACAGAAAAGATGCACATCTGTACATTCTTGGTGGTGGCTGCCTCCACAGTGGCTCAGTGACCTGCTTCCCTGTCTTCACTCCATGTGAAGAAACTAGGCCTGGCCTGCTAGGGGCATGAGGCCTTGCCAGCAGCCAGCACAAAACATATCAAAAAAGTAAATGAAGTCTCCTAAACCACCCAGTCCTAGTCAAGGACAGAATGATGACAGCCTCATTAGTGATTCAGGCAGCAGGAGAACTGGAACCGAGCAAGGAAGTCCAGTGTGAAACACTGAACCAGAGAACTTCATGCAAATAAAAAGGCTGATTTTCTTCAAAGCTAGGCAATCTGGTTTGGTTCATTACCAAGCAAATGCAAACTGATATATCTAACCCTGCAAATTCAAGAGCTGTTAACAAACTGCATGGGGGAGATAATCTTCAATTGCATGCAATCCAGTCAGTAGAACCTCACACCCCTGAGGGCTTTATAAAGCAGCGCACGTGTGAATAGACTGAACAGAACTGACAGAGAAGACACCAGCATACACTCATTGCCCACAGCTCAGAGAACCAGGATTGAAGGCTTTTCACATCACTGAGGAGTCTTGTACTTTCCCAACTTTGTAATGGGCTTTATTTTCCATTTTGAGAAATAGAAGCAGCCTGTGTGGTGAGGAGCAGCCCTGTGATGCAGCCTAGTTTTCTAGTTTAAATGGAGAGTGGGCCAGTGTATGATTTAGAAGTTTCCACAGTAAGTGGGAACAACAGTATTACTGACCTCCTGAGCTCATATAATCCACAGAAAGGAAGATGAATAAAGGGTAGGCATGTTTTGGGCTGGACTTCTATAAAACACTTGTTCTTAGTTGGATAGTTTCTCAAAAATGATGTCAAAAACAGACACATGTTTGACTGAATGGTGGGAAAGTAGGTAAAACCAGACCTGAGTCAAGAAGCAAGATGTATACATATTGTGACCCTGGAAATCACTTAGTTTCTCAGATGAAATTTCTTTCTTTTCTTTTTTTAAAGAAAAGGTATAGGTGGGAATGAAAGCAAGTAGGCAGGCAGGATAGAAGAGGAAGGAGCACTTTGCTTATTTTTATTGAGTTGTACATCCTAGTTGTTCTCTCTGGTCCAGGACACAATTCCAGGTCCTTGGGATGTATGTGGCCTGCACTTCAGCCAGAGGCAGTTGACGAAACCACTACTCCACCAGGGTGCACCTTAGATTCCTTTTTTAAAGGTAGAAATACTTTCCAGCCCTCCTGACCTACAGAAGGACCTTTCAGGCAGAGGGAGCAGGAGCACATCTTTACAACAGATTTTGGTGACAGACTAAATCTGAGAGGAGTGAGATTCTGGCAGCATTGAAAAGTGATGGAGTTTAGAGGAAACATAAACAGACGCACTCAGTGATAGGTTGCCCTCCATCCAAACTTCCCCTTACAGCCCTCCAGTAAGAATTTCCTTGGCTTTCTCCTACTCCCTACCCCCAGTCTAACTCGTGTTAGTTCTCAAAGTCCCTGCAAACCTCCACTGACAGCCAGTCTCTAGGCTCTGGAGCAGGTGGCATCACAAACTCGGTTCACTCTAGTAGGAGCATCATAACTGCAGGGTCTGCAAAATGGGGATCTCCCTCTTCCTGGGACCCCTCTGTCTCTGCTCTGAAGCACAGGAGAGACTGCAGGTCAGGCTGGTCTGCAGGGAGGTTCCTGTTCATAGGGCATCACCACTTCATGTTTCACAACAGCCACCATTTCCAAACAACAAACCCATCATCCAGCCTGAATCCCTTCTAAACCTCACTTTCCTGGACACAGGAAACCAGGAGTGCTGGTCAGGGAAGACTGCAGGAGGATCCTGACACTTCGATGCTGAGGATTCCGTAAACTCACAGACACACAACCATAGAGTAACTAGGTCCCCACATACTTCCTAAGATTTTCTCTAGAAAACTGAGGTACATCTCAACTGTCTTCATTAATGAACAAATTCAATGTCTTCTAAGTTGATAGTAATCTCAAAATGTCATTGGCAGACCCGGAACAGAAACTAAGAGAAAAATTGTCCTTCCTCACTATGTGTGCAGGTCGGCCGGGATCTCCCTGCCCCGTTAAGACTCAAACCAGAACTGTTAGGATAGCCTGACTGACACGGTTTTGTATTAGAAGTGTTATCTTGCACTAAAGTCAAATACGCGCCCTTGTCTTCAAGACCTGGCCCTAGTGGCTGAGAAGTCACCACACCTTGACCCTGGCATTCCAATAGAAAATGGCACCATTGATTCTAGGCGATGTATCCTGACTGCTGCACTCCATTGTTAACCATTTATAGCCAGTCGTGCAGAACTGCACGTCTGCCCCAGAAGACAGAGACCCAGCCTTGAGGGACCACATGACTGCACCTGGAGTGGACCCCTATAAAATCTCATCAGACCCAGATTTCAGGGCTGTTGCATTTCTGTAGTGTTTCAGCCCAGTGAACTTCCAATAAACTCTTGAACACTCAGCATTTCAATGCTGTTTTTCCTGTGCATCCCAGACCAACAGAGGGATCCAACAGGAACCAGAGGTCTGCCCTCTAGAGCTGACCTAGTTTGACCAAAACACAACTGAGACAGCACAACGGTCAGACAACTCTATCAAAAAAACTCAGTAAGTCTGCAGGTCATCCTTCACAAAAGCATTTAGGTCCAATAAAGGACTTACATGTCTCTCCTGCCCTGTTCTCACGCACCTACAAGACATAATGCACCCTTTCCACCCTCCAGCGTCTCAGTGTCAGCTCCTCCTTCATCCTCACACGACACTCACTCTATCATGGGGACTTTCCATCCTCCTGTGTCCTGAGGGTCTGCTCCTCCTTCACCCGCACTCCTGCCCTTGTCCTCCTGTGTCTTCACTCTGTCCTGTCCCCGCACACCCACCTCAGGAACATCCACAGGGAGACAGCAAGCGCGGCTGCAGTGAAAGGACAGGAACTTCCGGGACAGTAGGCTTTAGAGGCTGTTCCGCCTTTGAGCCGATTAGGTATGAATTCTCCGCCGGGATCTCGCGATGGCCGCCGTCTTTGTGAGACTACATTTCCCAGAAGCCCTTTTTCCTTCTCCCTCAGGAACTTCCGCTTCCGGTTGTCAAGGACGCGCTGGCAGAGGTTGAGGGAGGGCTGTGCGTCTGTTACTGTCCCCAGAATGGCACTTCCCTGTTCAATTCAGTTCTGTGATGCCGTGTCCGCCCAACGTCCTTCCTCAGGGTCCCCCTGCAGCCCTCCCGCATCTGCCCATAGCCACGACCGAGGTCACAGTTGTCCCAAGGGACCGATACCGCGTGTACGTCTACATGCCGTGGTGGCAGGAAAGTGTGCCTCTGAAAAGATTTATTCCAGAACAAGAATCAGATTACCTTTGCTCTTAATTCTTTTTTCCTAAATATTTAACTCTTTTAGACACTCTTGTAAATGAAATTTTACTTTTTAAAGGAAAGGTGCTGGCAGAAATGAAGGTCGGCAGAGACAGGGAGGGAGGAAGAAAAAGCATTTTTTAAAGTTAGTTGTTCATCTGGGTTCCCCCCCACCCACCACACCCAGGATGCAAACCCAGGTCCTTGGGATGTATGTGGACCCTTCTGGCCACAGGTGGCTGACCAAACCCTTCTTAACAATAGCCCATTCCGCGGGCTAAAGGAGGGGTATAAATTCAGTCATATAGTAATGAGTGAAACTCTCTGCTTTTATTTTTCTCTAATAAATCTATGTGACAGAGCCCCGCGGTGACTCTGGTGGAAAAATTCCAGAGACCCACCTTCCCTTACTCTAGCCTACCCCGGAAACCCCTGCATATAAAATCTAATTCACTCCAACTCGGTGTGCCAGTCTTTGGAAATCACTCCACTGGTGCCCACCGGCATTAAAATCCTTTCAACTCTCCTGAGTGCGTGAATCTGGTGCTTTCCACTGGTTGAACCCGTCTGCTGTAACAGAAGGACTGACACAGGCGAGTGTAAGCAATAACCTCTATTGACAGGCACCTGGGTACAAGTGGCTGAGCCCAAAAAAGGAGTCAGCCCCCCACCAGCAACAACGCTGGGTTTTACATGGGTTGGTTGGGGAAGTTGTACTTTTCCACGACACAAGTAACATTCTGAGAACATTTGGGGGTCTTCCTGGAACGTGCTTGCTTCAGCATCTAGTGGCTCATCTGTTTCTTTAACAGTGGATCAGCTGGGTGGTCAGTTAGGGGTCAGCAGCTGCAGATATTTCATTAGGGTGAAGCTGCTTTTCAATAGTTTCCTGTTGACTTAAGATTAAGGTTAAGGGGAGCCCCTGGATGAGGGGAACATAGTGAACCCTAGCACTTTGAATTTCACTGCTTAACGTTTCAAGAATTCTTTCTTGAACCATGTCGGTGCTGAGCCTCAAGCTGCTCCAGTAACAGAATCTCATCCTTAGAACATGGCCTCACCCTGTGCAGACTCAGCTTTCTGTCCCCATCTGTGGACCCCACATCTCCAGGAAGGGGTTCCAGGACTGCACCCTGAGTGGGCATCCAGGTCACTGTGGACCACCCACAAGGCCAGGTCCTGGACCCCAGAGGAACTGACTGAAAACAGTAGGCCTTCTCTGGAGGTTGTGCTGGTAGGGCTGTGGGACCACACAAACTCATCAAGCCACCGTTCCTGAGGCACCATGGGCAGGACTCCTATGGAGCAGGTGAGAGAAAGATGGCCGCTGCAGACCCGAGGCACACCCGAAGCCCCAGCCAGAGCAAGGTGGACATTGCTTGGACTCAGTGGGCAAAGGTGGGGATTCAGGAAGCAGAAGGGGGTCAGTTAGGGAACCAGTTGTGCCAACACACAGGCATGTGGTGGGTGCGGGTAGGAATCACCTTTCCACCCTAATGTGTTATAATATTATTTTGAAGTTATTTGAAATATTCTGATCAATACTATGCTACTATCACAAACTCAGAACCATACATGTATCCAGAAGGAAGTCTTCTGTTCCAGGTGTTCCTGTTTCCTGGTCCTCTGCCTCTGAAAACTCACCCACACCAGGAAAATCTCTATTCTACCTCTATTTGGAATGGATCTCACCAATTGCTATAACACTTTTCAAGTTTTACTAGTACCCTCTTATGTGTTTTCTTCTTGTACTTATTATTTTCACTATTGTCTTCTCCTTAATGAAATTAAACTTCTAATTGTACCAATTCTAGTAATGTCTAATCTGGAAAACCTTTCTATCCTGCATTTTCTCTGAAAAGCATGACAATACCCTGGGGCCCCCTACTTAGACTTTTCCTGAATCAGTCCTTTTTAGGATCCCTACTCATATTTAAACGCTGCCTATTTAACCTGTTATGTGGAATTAATATGCATATTCTGAAATTACATGAAATTCCTAAAATCTGATGTGGTCTAGTAGAAAATGTGTCATTCTGGTTATAATTCTAAAATGTTGTTATGCACCAACTGTCCATCGCCCCCCTCCTAGACCAAACTGATGCCCCTATTCCCAGTTCCTCCGCCCTGAATCTTTTTTCTCCCCAACTTAAAAAGAAAAAGACAGGAATGTCAGGACCCCTCAAAGCCAGGGATCAAAGTTCAGATATCAGGGCAGTGAATTGTCCCGGGCGCCACCTGGCTGAGCAAGGAAATGCAATCATCTGGATCGATAAGGAAAGCCGATGGATGAGTCTGACATGCAGGATGTGTCCCACGTGTAATGTGTGACCAGGACGGACCCTTTGCACAAAGGAACAAGGGAACAGCACCGGTTGAAGAAGCCCACCAAAAACTTCAAAGGACAATGTCACCTTGCCCCATCAGGAACTGAAACCTGGCCTGATGACTCTCTCTCCATCCCCCTTCCTCACCATGTAGGTTTTTTCATTAAAAACCCAGGCTGTCAGCACAGCAGACCAGGTCTGGACCTCCCATAGTTAGCTCCATTCTTTACCCTTTAATTAAATCTCTGCTTACTCACTCACCTAACTGTCATGGGTTCTTTGAGCAACCTGAAACCCCATACTATCATAATGGCAAAGCCAGCTACTTGAGCAAAAAGTGCCCTTGATCAAGGAACCTACTGGGGCCATGCCCTAGTGAGGATTAAGGAACTGAGAAAAAGGGTGATCTCATCTCCCAAGTGAGAAGGGTGATCTCATCTCCCAAGTGAGAAGGGACCATCCTTTTGCTGTCCAGCCTGTGCATTGGGGGACGAAGATCAAACGATTGAGCCCAATGAGCAAACTGACTCTGAACTCTTCATCTCAGTGGCTGAGCTTTAGGTGACTAAATGCTGGAGATAAAAAATATTTAATCTTATCTTTAAAAGACCACTTTGTTTGCACCCAGCACTCTAATCCCCAACTTATTCTTCACATCAGGTTCTGAGCATAAATGAAAGGTAGTTTACTCTGGATACTTGTTTCTTATTACATCTTCTGTAATTTGCTTAGCTAATTAATAAATTCTAAAAGGTCTTCGCTTTTTAAGTGCTAAACCAAAGGAGGGTCATGTCTTTGATAATGTTGCATAATTCACCTATATTAAAATCAGGTAAAAGTTGGTCCTCAGTCTCACTATATCTTTTTAAATTGCTTTAACTGCCTTTAGTTTTGCTGATTGTTTGATCTTAAAGGCTTCTAATAGATGGGTTAAAAGCTATACATTGGTTTAACTCCTTTAAGCAACACTGTATATTGTGGGGATAAATACTGCTGTGGTCAAGTATCTGATTACAGGTTGGCATGATGTAAAAGGTTTTGGCGTCTCAACTCTAATTCACTCATTGTAATATTTTGTTTAATTTTTAAGTTTAAATGAAAGTTCATTTTAGTGAAGCTTTGTATCTTTCCCAAGGTTGTCCCAAGTCAATGGTGATTCATTGTTTAAGAATTTAATTGCAGGAGCTGTCACCAGTTGTCCCTAGAAATTCCAATGCTGTACAAATATGTGTAAGTACTTTAAACCTGTAACTATACTCTTTTGCATTTTAAACAGGGATACACTGAGTAAATTATAGTAATATCTGGAAGTTTTCCACTCCACTTAAATACTAAAAGGCCTAAATTTGTTGTGTTTAACTTCTTTTCCTCTACTATGACTTCACCTTACTTTAAACTAAGGTTTGAATGCAAGATAGAAGGAAGCCTGGTTTAAAAGCTACAATTTTACCTGTGTTCCTTCTTTTTTAATCTTAGGTATTTTATTTAATTTCTTTGTAACTGCTAGTAATTGGGACAGGGACCACCTATCCTGCCTCCCTGGTTAAATAGACTCAAATTTCCCTTTAATCTCTCTCAACTATCCTAAGGCCTGAAACTCTAGCTCTGTTGGATGCTGTAAAAGCTGTAAGGCAGTGGCAGTGATACATATTACAGGGCATCAAGAGGGTGGAAGTCTAGAATCTAAGGGAAACAATTGGGCTGACCATGCAGCAAAGCTGGCAATCAGAACTAAACAATCTTAGATTTTTTCCAGTGCCAAATATCTGACCACTATCACTCCCACTTACTCTCAAGAAAGTAAAGCTCTTAAAGGAGGATATAGTAAGTTGATGGGTGCATAGTATGTAAGTAGTGAAGAAAAAAATCTAGTTATTTCACTAAGTGACTGGCTAAATTCATGGTCTGATGGCCTGGGGTCTGACCTCAAGACTCTTGGTATCACTTTAATTATAGTGTTTATCATGTACATTCTGATTTGTTGTCTCCTGCTTATCTCTCCTCTGCTCAAGGAACCTCTCTCCGAACCACATACCCTACTGCACAAGGACAATTGGTCTTGACAGCAGTCAGTTTAAGCCTAGATAATGCTGCACCCACATTCCATATCAGAGACATGTAGTAACCTATCCGGTCAAAAGCCAGGGACGCCTATGGCCCTAACCAGCATGGAAGCAGTTACTGAAGCCACCTCTCTGCACCCCAAAGATTTTGAAGGCTAGGTTATGGTTAGGGGGAATGATGGAGGGAGAGTTCAAGGTAGAATGCTGCCTGTCTGCAATCACCTCAGGAGTTGCTCAGCCTTGGAAATCTGCAGGGGAACAGACTACAGGGAAAACACAGGATAAATCAAATTTGATTCCAAACTTAAACAAAGATGCAGTAAATTTCTCCTTGACACTGTTACAAAGTAACCAATGAGATCACAGAGACATGCCAGAAATTATTAATTTGGGAGGCGATTTATTGCCGGCGACCACAGGAGTAAAACATTAAAATCATGCGGTAATCTTTGTGCGTGGCTCAGGGTTTATGTTCATACAGAAAGGTGCAGAGAACAAAGGCAGTTAATAATTTTTGACTGACACAATCATGGTTTCCACAGAGTTACATTTTTAACATTCCTCCATTATCTAAAGTTTCGGTCCAATTTAACTAGCCAGACACTAGGTATAGTTGGCAATTCTCCTATATCCCCCGGGTGTGTCGGGGTATGTGCCCAAACTGGACCGTGCAGTTACCTTAGGATTGACAGCCTAAAGGGATCTATGACCAGTGAGTGAGGTGTTCTGTGGCCATAACACATTGTTCTGAACTGTTCTATTTGGAGCTCAAGGCTGGCCTGTGAGCTAATAACCCAGTAAATAAAAGTTTTTCCAATTCCCTGTTTCAACACCTTGAGGGAGAACACTGGCACTAAAATCAATCTTGTTACAAACATCTTTTTAAGAGAGTCTCAAAATGTCATCTTCTTATCGCACATGAGACTGCCCCCCACAACTGTGTGGTCTTTTAAAGACTTAAGGAGCCCTGTCCCTACTCTTAATTGCCAGAGCAGGGTAGATATTTACCTGCTCCACCAAACCTAGGTACAGCTCTCCAGTGTTTTGCTTTCCTTCTCCTCCATTTTCTCTAATAAACTTATAAAACACTCTAATGCTCAAGAATTCTTCTGTAAACCATTCACTACTGGACCCAGAGCCCCTACATTAGCATGACTGAGTGTGAGGGAAGTTCTTGGTTGTTTTTACTCAATGGGTTGGTAATTTCAGCATTTCTGCTTAAAGCAATCATTTATTATATGCAAAGGTAGCTAATTCTGAATTACAGTAATGTGAATTACTCAGATGAAGAGCCACATGTGAAAAAAAATCACAATTAACCTTTTACCTGATAAGTTTAACTTCTTATTTTAAAAACAGTATAGGGTGATGTGGGGATGCAGATGTATGAATACTGGACTCACTGGGAAAACCTGAAAGAAACCCCAGCAGGGGATCTCAACTTAGTAGCCCAGCATCTAGGACATACCCCTGGATGCTCTCACAGTTTCTCTCCAGTCACCTGGACAGGCCCAGAGCCCCCAACTCTCCATCTTGCCTGAGTTAGAGACAAGTAGCTTAGGTCCCAGACATGCACACATGTGCATTCTCTTAACTATATTTGCTTTTTAATAAACTAGATTCCTGACTGATTCTCCAGGAATTCTTCCTGGATGAACCCAGTGTCTCATCAACATGTCTCAGCTCACTCCCCACCTCGTCATAGGACATTAGTGGGATGCCACATATCTATAATCTCAGCAGTTCTGCACCCTTCCAAACTCCACATGGGACCAGATAGGCATGGAGGACGAAGTGCCACCAACGGGATGGAACAGCAAAAGAACATGGAATTCCTTTTGGTGGCAGAGGCTTTTAGAACTAAACTGAGAAATCCCTCAGAATGCCCCTCTCCCTAGCTCACCTAGAACCACCTGCAGCAGTGGCCTGGTCTTTGAAGATTAAAAGAAGGACAATTCCTCATGCTAAAGGAGGGTATAAATATAGCAATCTCCTAGCAATCAGTGCAGTTCTCTGCCCAGGAGAACTCTATCTCCTGATATTTCACACCTAAAACACTAAGTTAAATCATTTAGACTTTGACTTATTAGTTAGTGAATTTATACTCACTATCCATGTTCAATTTACATTGAGTATTGATTGTATATAATAGCTGCTACTCGTCCTTTTTTACTTAGTTGTAAAATCTGTGTCACCTGATCCTGAATGCTCACTTTGTTTTCTCTTCGCAGAGGTGGACATAGCACATTCCTGGATTAAATTTAGATCAGGAGAGAAGGAGCTGATGACTAGGAAAAGGCAACTAACACCTGTAACCAGAAGTCCATCTGTCTAAATTCCTGGGCTAACATCCAGCACAGTCTACGATTCCTCAGAGACACTGACTACTTAACAGGTTTACTTACACAGGCAACTGTCATCTTAAACTACAGCTCATGTTCACTAGCTGACATTATGAGGCAAATTACAGATTTTCATTAAATTTAGATTTTTTAATTGAACTTAAAACCCTCTAGTTGAATATATAGTACACCATCATATTGGAGCACTTCAGAGACACATTGTATTTAATAAAATTCTATGAGAGACTTCACTGGGAAATGTTAATGAAAATGTTTCTCTCCCGGAGAGCCCAAGGGAACTTCATCTTCTCCTGGAAGGAACTGAAGGGGAGCTGTGTCCATTTCAATCAAATGATCTTTATGAATTTTTTTTTCAGAACATCCAGTAAAAACAGCTTTCACAACCTGTAATAAATATGTGTCTCATTTCATCCAATCATCTCTCAAAACTCCCATGTTCAAGACTCCCTCTGGAAATGCCGCTGTGATGGGAAACAAAGACAATACAGCCCACAGTCACAGGAGAACAGAGGGAGCAGGATAAATATGTAGAAGATGGGTACTGGACTCGGCCGAAAAGATTAAAACCACAGAATCTGTTGAAATAAAGAGTGACATCAGTAAAGTTTGAGTCATTTTGTCACCAAGAACCTACAAAAGCCAGAAAATCACAGACACGAGGTCCAGAGAGCACTGGGGTCTGTACACATCAGGAAGAGCTCCAGTTTAGTTCTCACCCAACCCTACATCAGAGAACACAGAGGGCTATTCACCAGAGGAAATGAGCTGAAGAATAGGAGAATCTGCACTTGAAGAGATGTGTGCGCCCACACGTACTGCAGCCCTACTCACAGCAGCCAACGTATGGAAACAACTTAAGCGCCTGTGGGCAGGCGAGTGGAAAGGAAGATCTGGTATCTACACAATAGAAGAGACTACTCAGCTACTGAAAAACAACAGTGAAATCCTGCAATTTGTGACAACACGGAGGGAACTTGAGAGTGTTTTGCTGAAGGAGGTGAGTCAAAGGAGAAAGTAAAATAACCCATATTTGGAAGACAGACACAACACAAGTGAACTCATAAATAAAGATAATCCTAAGACTCCAACAGCAAGTCTGAGGTTGCCAGAGGGGAAGAGGGTGAGGAAGAGTTTCTTTAACACCCAAGAACTCTCCTCCAGCCCTGAGGGTGCCGTCACCCTTAAAAGAATGAGTTCTCTGGGTTGAGGAACACTGAGCCAGGGGAGCTGGGGTGAGAACACCATCAGAATGAGGATCTGGGTCCTGAGTGGTCTCCTTCATTGAAGTAACTGAAAGGCCTTAGGAGACTTTGCTTGCAGGTTCTGACACACAGCCTCTCTCCAGTAAAAGATAGCCCCTCACCCAGTCACCTCTAGTGAGGCTTATGAACAAATGACATCCAGCCCTCACCCGAGACTTGTCATGTGACCATGTGGCTCTTCATGATTTCTTTCTGGAAGGGCATGCTGTCTAATCAGGTTGCCCAGCTCACCTTCATCATGATTCTTCCAAAGGTAGTTTTGAGATTTTTTTCTTATATAGCAACTGTTGGGGGCAGAAAACAGAGCAGGGTCAGAGTTAGAGCTGGCAGAACGTCAAGGACACCAGACCCAGGGCACCTGATGAAGGCCACCATGTGAAAGCACTGAGATAGTGTGTCTGTCACTGTTCACTGCCCCCAAAATAGGATAGGTATAGCTATGTAGAGATCAAAGACTGCATAAGCAATTCAATGTAACTATAAACTTGCTTGCATAAGCTGCTTGAAGCACTGCTGTGTATGACCACAATAAATAAGTGGAGACCAGGATGGTCAGGCTCTCAGTCTTAAAGAGACTGTTGGCCCCCTGACCCCAGTTATCTATCCTCTCACTTGCTCTAGAGTTTCTCATTCTCCTGTGGTGCCCCCCCCCCACTTCCTCACCCCTGATCCCAGGATCGAACCCGGCAGTAACATTATGAACTCACGGATTTCAATATGTTATGTTCCACAATACTCGCTATACTTCTTTATGGATACTAAGCATGCCTCATGAGACAGTGAGGTTCCGGTTAGCTTCTGAGATTTTTTTCACAGAAGCTTGGTGACCTCTGTAGCTCTTTTTATCTGAGTTGTCTCAAATCAACTTATATATTGTCAGTCACAAATGAAATCAATCATGTCTCCAGAAAGCACTGAGTGCTGTACTGGGAAGCAGAATCTAGACACCACACCCTTGGTTACAGGTCTTCACTTGAGCATCACCAAATTCATGACTTTTTAGGGAAAAGAAAAAACTGAGGGTAAGCATCTCAACCAGCAACTAACTTTTTATCATCCTCTAATTTGGTCTTTATATATAGAGAAAAAAAATCCTAAACTGGTACATTTAAATGTCATACTTCAGGATAGGGGTGATGGGGACTTGAGTGTCTTTATCATCATCATCATCATCGTCATTTTAATTCTTATGAGAACTACTAGCTACTATAATGAAATTTATCTTCATCAAAATATACAGTAACACACACTCCAAATAGAGCCATCAGCAATTTCTGCCAAAAAGTGTTTTTGTTCACACTAAAATTAACTAGAAAATAAGTTCAAACATGAGCCCGGCAGTAGAACTTGTGGATTTTGGTAAAAACCATACACAGTCTTCTTCCCTGTCAGACCAGCTGCAGAGCACGGACTGTTGTCTCAGTGCCGAGTCTCGTCCCCTGAGCAGCTCAAACACCCAAACCTGGTCAGGCAGCAGTGCCCAAAATTCTGTCTTTAGTAAAGCTTTGCCTCTGATGTCAACATGGTTTTTCAAAACAGGAAAATTCTACACTGAAAATCATGTCAAAGTGAAATAAAATCTTGTGCTTTTATACTTAATCATTTTCATTTTCATATTAATTGTTCTAGTAAAGTCTAGACGTGAGGAGCAGAACTTTTGTGACTCTGATTTGAAACAGATCAAGTCTAACCTCATGAAACACACTCTCCAACAAGGGGATGAAGGCAGAATGGAAAAACCAAACTGCATTTGTGTTAGGTAGGTCCAACCAAGCTGACGTTCCAACAAAACTGCACTGAAGAAGAATCTTATTTCAAATCATCTGTTTAACTACAGAACACACTTCAAAACAATTTCCATTTCTAAAGTTACAAGCAAAGGTAGGCACGATTGTGACTATTGCTAGATAAAGAACACAAGCAGAAGAGTCTTCATCAGTGAGAAAGACAGTGATCACCCTGAAACCATGAACACACATTCTGTCACATACTCAGTAGCAGCACGACCTTAGTGAAGTTTCCAGCAGGAGACGTATAATCCATCATGACAGGTCCCCCAGGTGTGACAACACATGAGCATTTGCAATACGCTGGAGTAGAACAGGCTCTTTGGTCTAAAGGATAAAAGTTGAAGGCATTTAAAGTCTTTCAAGGTTTTGCAGCTTATAACAATCTTTAAAAGACCGAGTAGTAAAACAGTATGTACAAGTTTACCAGAAATGAAGGACTCCTGATATAAGTAGACTTTATATCCCCCAACAAAACAAAATGGAATCCAGGGTTTCTAAGGTATTCCCTTGTTTGTTTTCCATTTGATGACTCAAACAAAAGATAACATGAAATCAGAAAGAGACTTAAGAACATAATCAAGGGAATAAATAGTAATGAGGCTAGAATTTTTAAATGATTTGGAAGGAAAACTTAGCAGTAAATTCTAAAAATTCATGACATTTTTTGAAAGAAAAAATAAAGATTTGCTCATCAAATACTACCACACTAGATTTTCAGGAACACCCTAACAGTTAAGTATCAATATACGTGATGAAAATGACTTTATAGAATTTTAAAAGGCTAAAGAATTTAGAAATATCTGCACATGTTGTTAAACAGAGATTATGTTGTGGGGAACACTATTAATATTTAAGAATGTTATTGTGGAAATGTTGGTTGCAGTCCAAAGTTAGATGAATGGATGAGGAAGATGTACACGTACAAAATGGAACACTACACAGCCCTTAGAAGAGATGAAATCCTGTCATTTGAATCAATATGGATGGATCTAAAGGCGTTGATGTAAGTGAAAGAAGTCAAAAGAAGAAAGACAGATGCCAGATGATCTAACTCATAGGTGGAATATGAATACACAAAAAAAATGGATTAGCTGAAACAAAACCAACCTTTGGACACTTACAATAGAACTGAGGTTACCAAACTGCATATATGGGGGACCTATACTTATGTGTTTATTTTAATAAGTAAAATCAAAGTTACATCAATAAAAATATCTTACATTCAAATCTAAAGATAAAGAAAAGAGAAGAGTGGTCATCTGTGGTTAGAGATGAGAATGAGGGTGATGGAAATGTTTTTCACTTTGTGGTTTCACAATGCTATAAATTTACTAAAATCATTGAATGGTGCACTTGAAATGGGTATGATTTTATACCTCAATATAGCTTTTAAGCAAATAAAAAGCCCATCTGATACATAAAGAATATTTCCGTGGAGAAAACCTGGCTTTTTAATGTATTTGTCTCTTATCACTGTGCATTAGTCCTGCCTTCAAACTATATTCATACTCTCACTGCTCCTCACACTCCACAGCCTCCCATGTCAGGACATGCCATCTTGTATAACTGGGGTCCTGCCCACGCAGCTCTCTCCTCACAACACACTTCAGCACAGAGCAGTCGTGTGTGACAACATCCTTTGCTCAGAACCTCCAGGGACCCCACTTCATCTCCCACAGGGCAAAGATCAAGTTCCAACAGTGGCCTTCAGCTCATCTCAGATGCTGCTCCCTTTGCTGGTATTTCTTCCTGAGCCTCAGGGGCAAAGCCTCCTCCACCAGGAAGGCCCTGCTCTGTCTCCTTTAAAATCTTGCCCATATGTCATGTTTACCACCATCCCACATAAAGCTACAATTGACTCCCAAAACAGTCAGTGATTCCCTTTACCCAGGCCTATGTGTGTCCATAGAGCTGACCATTGTTAATCCCCTCTGTTAATTTACCTAATTATTCTGCTCAGTTCACTGTCCCCACCCAGGGATTCTGTTTATGTATTCATACATTCCCAAATCTAGATAGTGGCCAGTGAAAGGTTTTTTTCTGAGCTCCGCGAGGAGAGAAAGTCAATTAGACAAAAAGTCAAATAGCCAGGGCTTTATTGGGGTTTGCACACCTGGGCGAAGTTCCCAAGTCCGCAGAACGAGGGCTGGGGAAGTCGCGCTCGAACAAAGGGAAGCGCACTCTTTAAGCAAAGGAATTTCGCGGGCTTCATACGTCGTGAATGGGGATTGGTCCTGTGAATCCAGGTATGGGGGTTCCATCCCTTATTCTGACATCAGCCACCTTTTTCCCGGGCATGGCTGCCGGGCATGGCACTGTCCCGTCCCTCTGGGCCAGCCTAACACCCAGCACACAGAAGGCTCCACAAATACTTAAGTCAACAATTTGCCCTCATATTTATGTTCTCTGATCTTAAAATAAAGGTCAAAATATGTGTATTTTCTCTAGTTGCATTAAACATCTCTGGAAAGATGCTTAGGAAACTGATATCCTTCATCATTCTAATCCTCTAAGCTATTCATTCCCTTGGTTATTAACGATTCCAGACATAAAATTATTATTCTGCATTAAATTTTTATTCAATATAATTCGATGCTTATTCTTTTCAACAAACAATATGCATTAACAGACACTATACTAAATTGAGTCTCTTACCTCAATTTTCTCTGAATGCTTTAAACAGGGATAGTACATGTTCTTCCTCCAACTGATAAACGTCTCGATTAGACCAAATAACACACAGGTAAATATTCTTGTAGGTAGCATCAGTAGCTGGTTAAAAAAATGTTAATCTGATAGTGTAGTATACAAATCAATGGTTCAGAGTGTGCCTGAATGACCTAGTGGTCTAGTATACCTGTATACGACACACATCCCGAGGTTCAAGGGTTCAAAACATTGGTTCACAAAGGGAACCAATGTGAATGACTAAGTAAGAGTGTTTTCTCCTCTGTCTTCCTGCCTCTCTGCCTCCTTACCTTCATTACTGCCTGTACCTTTCCCTTAAAAAGATAAAATTAAAATAAATGGTTCAAAATATTCACACCTTTTCAAACACATACTATAGAAACCAAGTAAGTTACTCAACACCATGCTTCAGGCTGGAGCAGCTAGAATAACTACTGTAATTTTTATATTCTCTGTATAAGTATAGAAAATAATGATGAATTATAAGGTTTCCTGAAATAATTCAAAGAATGAATAATTTAATACGCATTTCCATTAAGTGCAACTTTTCTTGAAAAAAATCATATGCTGGCATCTACGTATATATGTAAAGAAAAAGACACCTCGAGGCTCTGGCTGGACATCGATGCTCACTCTGCCTGCTCTGGCGTGAATGACCACTGGGCATGAACTGGGCATAGTCACAATCACAAAGATAACCTTCAAATTTTTGTTTCCATATAAATAAACAAGTAATTAAATTATCCTGAAACACAGACAAAAACAGATATATTTATTAGGTACAGGATGGTTGATGCTAAAAAACTAATTCCACACAGTAAGGGATGTAAAAATTATTTTTTAAATATTTTAACATTTACAGGTTACTTTTCCTAGGAGATGTGAAAACTAGAGAAACATAAATATATCTGTATATTTTTTCTATAACAACAACAAAATACAGTTTAAAAAGCATTTGCATGGATCACTGACCCACATATTTGACCTGTTTTACTGCATTTAAAACTACTTCTGATTTGGAAGCTGTATTTTCCACACATGTTGAACATCCATAGACAACTGTCCAATCTGCATTTGAAAAAAATAAATGGGACTGGATGGCGCACCAGGACATTTGAAGAGAGAACGAGCCTTACCTTTCACCCCACCATGAGTCAGACCACAGCAGACTATTCCTGGACAGGATTCATCCCCGTGCGAAGGCTGCACAGCTGTGACAGTCATGACTGATGACAAGGGCTCTGGGCTGAGGCTCCTTCTGAGCCCCTGACAACCAGAGAGAGGGCTGGTTAGAGAAACCTGATGAATCTCTCACATCACACAAGACACCTGCCCTGACACCACTCGCTAGGAATATAACTCAGCCATTTAAAAATCATCTTGTGCTTCCATCCAAAGGGTCTAGCCATAGAGAATCTGGAAGTGTGGCTCTGACGCTCTGCCCAAGGCCCTGAGGCAGGACGCTAACTGGGCACTCCAGCAGGAGTAGGTCTTTCAGCTCCAACCCATCAAACCCAAGGAGCATCCCTGAGGAAAGTTTTAATGTGTAAAAAATTATAGGCATAATTCTCTGAATTACTTTTATTTGCTTTTCATCCCCAGCTCTGCGTCTCCGATCTGGGTCCCTGGGCTTTATTCACTTGACCTGCACCTGAGTCAGCAGCCTGAGTCACAGAGGTGTGCCCAGATGCTTTTTAAAAAAGAAAAACAGAAAATAAAAAACTACAAGATTTTCAAAGGAATTGATGACTTAAGTATAATATGTATCAAAATCTATACTGATAATAAAGCTAACATTAACTTTCCCCCACCCCATGGTCCCAAGCTCAGGTCCTTGGGTTTTATATGCACTGTTCCTTAGCTGTCTCAGCAACTTAACCTCAGGCGTGGCATGTTAACTTTCTTCCTTTTTCTCCCCCAGCTGCATATATTGAACCCAGGTTGGTCCAGGGTTTTCATAACCTGTGCCATAGACACCTGAGCCACGTGGGGCAAGGGGCAATTTTTATATTAATTTCACAAAAAATGTAAAAATTATTTTCTCGTCATCAAAGTTCAAACACAAATTCCCCTTTGCTTTATAACCCACTAACCTCACAAAACATCCATTATGACACAATTTTACTCAGTTAAGAATGGAACCTGTAAGATATCACCCTCTTGTGAACTGATCTACACAGGTAGTGGAAATTTCACTGCTCAGTGCCACCCTTTACACCATCAGTCCAGTTACTTGGTTTCATTTGTTGGTCTTGTCTTCCTGCCCTGGAGCTTGATAGCATAGCTCTTGCTTCTCTGTAGTCAGTACAGTGTCTTTGTCATCAATGTGCCTAGTGTTTGTTCAGGGATGAGGCCTCATGGATTGTGTGGTGATGGCAAGTAGAATAGATGGCAAGTAACAGGTAGAACTACAGCATTTTTCTATCTTCTCTTGTAAACCATAGTTTCAGTAACTGCTGAAACCAAAGTCTAGTTGCATAGCGGCCACCCCACTGCCTGGAGAGAAACTTGTTCTTGCATCAGGGTTATAACCTGCATACCAGCTTCAACAGCTTTTTTTAGCCAAAAACCAGCAATTAATTATGGCAGTGTTTCTATTTTTCACAAATCAAAGTAGAAAGGAAGCTTAACAGTTTGGTTTTCAATTCTTATTAGGGTAAATATTGAAATTCATTTACTGTCATAGTTTCGTCCACTTTACATATTAACTTCTTTCATTTAAAACAAGCTACTATATTAGATATTGTAGCCTTTAAGTTGTAAATTATCAAGGTGTGAACTGATATGAGAGCATCGAGCACACTAATGGGAAAAACAAAACACATGACAGGCATCTATGAACCATGTAAGTGGTATAGTAATAATGAACTAACAGCAATTACCACAGACATGATTTTATGCAATAAATGAGTGTCCCATATTTGTACAGCTGATTCATCTATAGCCCCAACAATAATCTCTTCACTTAGACTTTCACTGCAATCTAACTGCTATGGTGAAGGCCTAGTGAGTCACTGAAGAAGGCCTGCTAGACAAGAATAATTCAGAATTAATGATAGAACCCTTCAATCACACAAAATGGAAGAACTGTAAAGATGAGGATATTAGACAACCTACTCTTGAATAATTCCTACACCAAGGATGAAATTGAAGATGAATTTGTAATTACCTGAAAAACAAAAATGAAGAGACGAGGTACCAAATCATATGGGGTGTGGCAAAAGCAGGCAGTTCCGAGAGGGAAGTTGATAGTGACATAGACTCAAATAATAATACAAGAGACAGCCCAAATTAAATATCTAAACACACCTCTAGGCTAGGAACTAGGAAAAAAAGATAAATCAAAACAAAAATCAATAGAAGGAAGAAAATGACAAAAATTAGACTGAAAATAAAAGAAACCAAGAACAAAAGGATCATCCAAAAGATCAATGAAACCAATGGCTGATATTTGAGAAAATGAACGAAATTCACATATCCTTAGACAGACTCACAAAGGAAAACGGAAAGCAAACCCTAATTACAAATATCAAATATGATAGAGGTAAGATCATAACAGATATTGCACAGACAGAATGGATCATAAGATACCATCACAAGCAACCATTTGCCAAAAAATTCATCAATCTTGAAGAATTGGATGATGTCTAGAACCTATGTTCCCCCAACACTGAATCATGTGACATGAATGTGAACAGAGCAATCACCAGCACTGAAATAGAAACTGTCATCAAAAGTCTCCCGAAATCCAGAGCCCAGGACCAGGTGGATTCACAAGGGGAATGGACCAAACATCAAAGAAGAGCCAAGTCCCATCCTTCATATCCTCTTCCAGAAAATTATGGAAGAGGAAATTCCAAAATACATTCTATGAGGTTACTACCCTGATACCAAGGTCACTCGAGGGCAGCACGGGGAAAGAAAATTAAAGATCAATATCACTGGTGAATACAGATGCAATAATCCTCAATAAAATCTTGGCTAACTAAATTCAACACATATTGAAAATATACATGGTGACCAAGTTAGATTTATTCCAGGGACTCAAGCTTCAATGTATGCAAGTCAATCCATGCCCTACATATACCACAGCGAAAAGTCAAAATCATATGATCCTATCAACAGATGCAGAAAAAAGCCTTTGACAAGATTCAACACAGACTTATAATACAAACCCTCACCCAAATGAGGAGAAAGACTCACACATCAACATGACAACAGTCACATAGGACAAAAGCACAGCCAGCATCATATCCAATGGTAAAAAAAAAAAAAAAAGGTCTTTCTTCATTCTAGGACAAGGCAAGATGGTCCCTCTCAAATACTACTATAATCAACATTGCTCTGGAGGTCATAGCTGCAGTAATAAGGTAAGAAAGGACCACAAAGGAATAAAAATTGGAAAAGAGGAAATAAAACTTGTTATCTGCAGATGATCTGACATTATAGAAAATTCTAGACTCCACAACAAGCTGCTAGAAACAATAAATGAATATAGCAAAGCAACAGGATATAAAATCACCACACAAAATCAGTAGCATTCCTTACACAAACAATGAACTAGAGGAAGAAGAAATCTCATTCAAAGAAGCACCAACATAGGTGAACTATCTGGGAATAAACTTAACAAAGAAGGTGAAAGACCTCGATGTGAAAAACTACAACTCATGAAGAAATGAACAGAGGACATAAAGAGCCAGAAAAATTATCACGCTCATGACTGGAAGAATTAATATAGTAGAACGGCCATCCTACCAAGAGACATGTGCAGATTTCATGAGCTCCCATCTAATTGCTGAGACATTTTTCAAAGAACTAGAACAAACAAACAGAAGCTTGTTGGACTAACAACAAGCCAAAGCTATCAACCTCAAACTTGTTTTAAAAAACAGCAGATGAAATTCATTCCCTGACTTCAAATCATACTACATCACAAGTGCCATCAAAATAGAATAGAATAGAAACAAAAGCACAGACAAGTGGGATAAAATCAGACCCCTGAAATAAAACACATCATATGAGCTATTAATTATTGATAAAGAAGCCAACAGCACACAACACGGGATGGAAGCCTATTACACTAACGATGTTGGGAAAACTGGACAGACTCCTGCAAACAGAGAACAAGGTTGCTCACTAGCACCAAACACTAAAATTAACACAAAATGCATCAAAGATCTGGACACAAGCCCCAAAGCCACACAATACAAAGAAAATCTAAGGAAACACTCCATGAATCAACTTCAAAGATATCTTTGTGGAAGCGACACCTACAACAGAGCAAATCTAAAGCAGAAGTAAACAGCTGAGGTTACCTCCAACTAAAGAGTTTCTGTACAGTGAAAGAAATCACATCTATAAGAAAAATGCAATCCCAATGACAGATGACATTTGCACAACATACCCATGAAATATATAAATTGCTCAGAGAAACACAAAAGGCAAAATAAAATAAAATAAAGATGGACTAATGTTCAATCGAGCAATACCATTTCTAGAGTTATACTCAAAGAACAAAAAATACAGATTAAAAAAATATGTTTGCACACCTAGGTTCATAGCAACACAATTCACAATAGTCAAGAAAGAGAAACAGCCTAAATACCAGAGGGCAGATGACTAGATAAAAAAGCTGTGGTCAACAGAATTCTACGATCCTGTTAAAAAGGATGAAATTGTGCCCTTTGCCACAGACTGGATGGAAATGAAGGTGACGGGGCTGAGTGAAATAAGCCAGCAAGTAAAGGAGGTACAGCATGGTTTCACTCACAGGAGGAAAATAAAGATGAACTGTGAAGTGCCCACACGATTCACGGAATATCGGATGGCAGCTCTGGCGGGGGCGGGGCAGGGGGAGTGGTGAGCCAGGTGGTGGTGATGGCACTGGAACCCCGGTGGCAGGTGTGGTGTGACATACCGACAGATGAGGTCTGATTTATTTTATCCCATAATGTGTAGAGCAATGTCTAAAAAAGGAACAAATTCTTTAGAATAGTTGGCTATAAGTCCCAGGAGAGAGCCAAGTCGGGGATCCCAGATGCAGAAGACTCACCCCCAAACGCCAGGTTTAGGGAGACGGCAGCAGGACCCAGCGACTCCATGAGCACCGTGCCTGATGTTCCCCGAGTAGAGGGCATCCAACTCTGGATCTCATCTGAGCCCCCAGGGATAGCAACCTCACACAGAAGCAGTCGGCTGTTCTGAGAGAAAAGAGCTGTTCAGAAACAAACGATGGAGGAGAGAGAAGATGGGAAGGTGCAGGCCTAAGGGTGCAACGCTGTCACAACCAGCTCAAATCCCAGGCCCACGGCCCCTCATCTCCTCTGGAGGACCCTCTTCCACCACAGGAGGGGCAGCAGCACTTCCCGATACAGGTGAGTCTGCTTCCGCCTGGCAGTTTGCCCTCTGTAGATCCTCTAGCTGCCTGACCTCACTGAAATGGTCCTTCTGTCTATAACTTTTCACTACACACCGTTCTTCACAGCCCCCACACCATAAACGGTGGACCATCTCTGTACCTTTGCCTTTTCCAGAACGTCCTATCAGTGGGGAACGTGGAGCCTCTCCACTCTGGGTTCTGTCACAGGACAATACGCATGCAGGTTCATGGATGTCTCAGCGTGGGTTCACGGTTAATACTTTGGATGGATGAAAAGGAGTCCATGTCCTCTGTCGGGGTGGGGGGGTCGGGGCCCCTCTCTACCTCTGTAAGGTTCAGATCTGAGACAGCCCTTTTAAATGAGACAGATTTCTGGGATAAATACAAACAGAAGTTTCAGAACATGTATTCCTGGAGGATACATGGGTGATATGCAGAAAAGGTGAAGGATTCCGTCAAATGGCCACAGACAGAGCAGGCTGAGGAGCAGGTTCAGCACATCAGAAATGACAGGCGTCAGAGGAGAAGGAGGCTTGCAGGCTGTTATGTGTCCACACACCCAGGTGCTGGGGAAGGGTGAAGTCTTTAAGTAGACTTCAGTCTAGGCCTGCAACATTGCTCTCACTTGAGAAGAACTGCTGGACACTCAGGGACATTTTCCTTCCCTGTATGGAATGGAGAACACCCTTCCAATCTGGTCTCTTCCTTTCAAATGCCCCGGCCTGTCCTCCACACTGCCGTGCTGCCATGACAGGTCAGCAACCCATGATGCACCTCAGACCCAGGCAGCGTGTCAGAGTCACCTCAGCGGCCTTTCCATTGACAGCGGACACATGTAGCATTTTACTGACGTTTCAGGGACATAAAATGCAGGCAGCACATTAATGAAAATCTGCAGTATGTTTGCTCCGTGACAGCAAGTGTTTTGTGAGGCCAGACGCAAATGTCAGGTTCAACAAAACGGCACCTTTTAATGATGTCAGGTGCAGAGGCCACATTCGTCACGTGACATCACCTTTTATTGACATCAGATGCAGACCCCACGTCCATCACATGATCTCATGTTTTAATGACATCAGATGCCAACCCGTTTTGTCATGTGACAGCAACTTTCAATGACATCTCACGCAGAGCTCATATTTATTAAAACAGGACCTTTCATAACATCACATGCAGACCAAACGTTCATCAGAGCAGCGCCTTTTAATGACATCAGACACAGTCCGAATGTTCAATCTTTTTTCAAATTAATTTTTTATTGTAGTAATTATTTTACACATTAAAATAATTTCCTATGTACAGGTTCCCCATTTCTTAGATATATTTCAACACACCATGCCCTCCACCAAATCACCGAGTATTCTTCCCCGCTGTCCAGAGGGCTCCGTCACCATGTGCCCTGCCCACCCCATTCCCTGTTGGTTGCCTCAGTTCTGTTGCAAATGTTTCAGGGTTAGTTACGTTTCATCTGTTCGTTCGTTTGGTCTGTTCACATTCCACCTATGAGTGAGGTCATCTGGTCTCTATCTTTCTTCTTTTGACTTGTTTCACTGAGCATCATTCCCTCTAGTTCCATCCATGTTGATTCTCATGACAGGGTTTCCTCTCTTCTCAGGGCTGTGTAGTGTCCATGGTGTATATGGACCGCATCTCCTTGATCCATTCATCTGATGTTGGGCACTTTGGTAATTTTAAGTTCTTAGCTATTGTGAACAGGGCAGCAATACACATGAGGATACATGTGTATATACATACTGTGGATGGTGCTTTTGCATCTTTTGAGTAGATGCTCAGAGGTGGAATGACAGGATCCTAAGGGATTTCCATCTTCAGTATTTTGAGGAATCTCCACACTGTTCTCCATAGGGGTTGCACCAATTTGCACTCCCACCAACAATCCAAAAATGTTCCCTTTTCTCCGCATCCTTGCCCACATGTGTTGTTTCCAGACTTCTGGATATTAACTAGGCTTTCAGGTGTAGGGTGGTATCTCATTGTTTTTGTTTGCATTTCCCTGATAGCCAGTGAGTAGAAACATAATTTCATTTTCCTGTTGGCCATCTGTATATCGTCCTCAGAAAAGTGTCTCTCCAACTCCTCCTTCCAATTTTTCATGGGATTATCTGTTTTTTGTTGTTGAGTTCTATGAGTTCTTTGTATATTTTAGATATTAAGCCTCTGTCAGAAATATTGAATGCAAATATCTTCTCCCAGTTGCTAGGTTTCCTTTGGGTTTTGGTGATGTTCTCTAGAATTGTGAAGAAGCTCATTTGTTTGATGTAGTCCCAGTTGTTTATTTTTTGTTTTCTTTCTCTTGATGGTGGAGTTGAGTCCCCAAAGGCTTCTCTATGACTGATGTCATGGAAATTCTTTCCTATGTTGTCTTCTAAGAGCTTTATGGTTTGTGGTCTGATGTCCAAGTCTCTCATGCATTTTGAGTTAATTTTTGTCATTGGTGTTAGAGAGGGGTCTGGCTTCATTCTTTTGCATGTGGCTGTGCAGTTTCCCCAACAGCATTTGTTGAAGAGACTTTCCTTTTTCCATCAAATGCTTTTGGTTCCTTTGACATAGATGAGCTGACTCTCTGTGAAGGGGTCAGTTTCTGGTGATTCAGTTCTATTCCACCAGTCTCTACCTCTGTTATCATACCAGTACCATACTGTTTTGATCACTATTGCTTGGTAATATAGATCAAAGTCTGGAAGTGTAATCCCTCCAGATTCGTTCTTTTTTCTCATGATTAGATTTGGCTATTCAGAGTCTATTGTTCCATACACATTTTAACAGTTTTTTGCTCCATTTCCAAAGCAGAATCTTTTAATGACGTCAGACGCAGACCAAATGTTCACCAAAACAGCACCTTTTAGTGACGTCAGAAAGAGACCCTAAATTCATCACGTGATGTGCAGTCATTTACTGATGTCAGACGCCCGGCAGCACATGGATGACACGTCAGCAGCTTGTTAATGAAATGTCTGCAGCCTCTGAACAGTGGGATGTGGGTCAGACCAAGAGCAGTGCTGGCTCCACTGACCCGAGTGCCTCCCGCGCTGTCACCTTCTCACCAGCAGAGGGCGCCACCTCTCTCCACTGAGTTGTGAGTAGTCTGCTCTGTGCCCGCTTTCTCTCTGGACGGCGTGTCTCAGACTCCACCGGAGGCCACAGAAAGCCCGCCCATGACTTGTAGTTCGCGTCCCCACCCCCTGCACATCAAGCCCGACACCCAAAATCCGTGCCCCATATCCAACAGGCCCCTCCACATGCTCCGCCCCTTGCAGGCACAGCGGTGCCACTCACCCCTCCTGTCTCACTCACCTACTGTGACGCCGTACAGCCTGGTGTGCTGATGCCCACGCACCAGGTGCCGCCGGGCCCGTGACTGTCTCCTGTGTCACAGCGGGACCCCTCCGCCAGAGGCAGCCGCAGCTGGCCATGCAGGCCACATGCCCTTCCCCTAGGAGCACGCACCACCAGCATCACTTCGTTCAGGGTTCACTGGACAGGAGCCATACGCATCCTTGCGCTCTGGTGCCCCCAGATGATTGTGCAAACCCTCAGGCGTGCAGTGCCGCGGATGGAAAGCTTTCCATCGGCATCCACTGGGCCCCTGCTTACATGCCTTTTCTAGCAGCAATGAAGTGGGGAAACACAGCTCTTGAGATGAACCTACCACTTTGCACTGCTCATCACCTAATGAGATATAACACTCTCATGACAAAGCAAGCAAGGAGGGTCAGAGAAATGAAAAGTAAAGAAATCTTAGGGCTCTGATGGCTGCATGGCATATGCACCCTGGATGGAATCCTGTAGCAGAAATAGGGGAGAATTAAGGGAATCTGAGTAAAACAGACACATTAGTTCATAATAGCATAGAGAACGGTCTTCATTAATTGTGACAACTGAATAGAAAACAGTGAAGAGAAGAAAAAGTGAAAGTCTCATGTGAGAAGATTACTGCATTAAGCTACAAAGTTAGAGAAAATGGGAGCTTCTTTAAAGTACACATTGAAAATGAACCCCAAAACTAAGAAAATAACACACAAATTAACCAATAGAAACCACTTTCTCTGCAGGTTTTCTTATCATCCTGGGGTTTCCTCTCGTGGGACAGGGAAGAAATCAGGGCAGAGACATGGCTGACCCGTGCAGTCTCAGTATCTTCATCTCCCTGAATTCTGACACCAGCAGGACACCCTAGAGGCAGCCCTGGGATTATGAATGTGTCAGCTGGAACTTTTTGGGTGGCCAGAGATTGGACACGCTTACCAATCTCACATGCATTAATGCTTTTTAAAATGACAGAAATAAATAATAGCAAGAAACACGTGCAAATGTGCTTCCACACCTGGCAGGTTCAGGAGCTCATACTGACCTGGTGGCTCTCCAAACCTACATCTTGCTGAACACCTCTGGGGTGGCCCCACTCACATGCAGATTCTCTGTCCTTGCACCTTGGCCTCTAGCACCTCCAGGCTGACACCCAGATACCAACCACTCCACCAGGAAGGATTTCTCCTTCCCTTGGGTTCATGAACTATCAGGGGCTTCAACCCCTTCTGCCTGATTTGGGTCACCTTTTCACCCTTGAACCCATCGTAGCTCCCAGGGGAGAGAATACGGAATGGACTAGACTTGAATTATGCATCTATTCAGGTGGGTGGAAGGTGGGGTCCATCCTCTGAACATGTAGATTGGAAGCTATTGGAAAGCTGTTCTCTTAAGAATCATCATGCACTACACTTGGAAGTCAGCACAGATGCTGGGTCAGGGAAATGAGCAGGCTCCCCACTCCTGAACAATCCTGGCACAGGTGTGACTATGAAGGCCACGGAAGAAAATGTCTCACTTAGCATTGCACCAAACCTGCCCTCCAAGGGCTCGGGCTCTCTTCCCATAATGGCAAGAACCCTTAAGAAAAATCAACTTTACTGTGGTGGTCACTCACATCCCCTGTCTCACGTATAAATTCCAGCATCTCAGAGTTGCTCAGCACAGCTTGTGTGTGTGACTACGTGCTCCATAGTTCTCTTGTGACAGAAAGGCCACAGAATTGCAGAACCACAGTCTGCTGTGTAGTTGTGGTGACCAGGGACACACTCAACAGCTGGAAATGTTATTACCTCTGGAAAGTTAGGAATCTGTGAGAAAGGAGCTCCTTACTTCAGTCACATAGACAGTGCTCACTGAATGATCGCCATGGGCAGTCTGAACGAACTAGGCAGTCCAGTGCCGATCTGCGTGGTCCGCTCAGTGTTTGGACACTTAAGTTTGAGGGAACTGATTGACCTAAAGTAGAGGACTACGGATGCCTGCCTGATGGTCAGAGACCAGGGAAGGGAGGAGAAAGGGAGAGACTTCATTACCTACTGTTTCTCACTTGGAAGTTTCCCAGAAGCCACACCAACTCTCGAGGACACACTTGGGGGCTGGAAGGTCACTTCCTCCAATCCTGATCTCCATCCACACATCTCCTGAATGCCCTGTGGAGGGGATGTGCTGGAGACGAGGTCTTCCCAAGCAGAGGGAAGGCAGAAACACAATGTGAACTCTGAGGCCCTCCAGAACCCTAACCTGAGGTTCCTGGATAGAAGAACACGTAAAGACAAGACATTTTTCTCTATTGGTGCCAATGCCAGAATTTGGAAGGTGTAACAATGAATGTTTCAACACATCCACGCTCATTTGTGATCATTCTGAGAATCTGGAACTTAGAACAATCAAGGCTTCATCTCAGTCTTTGTGACCAAAGCCAGAATCCGGAAGCTAGAACCATCAATGATTCACCCAACCACATCCAATTGTGACCAATGCCAGAAACTGCAAGATAGAACAATCAAGGGTTCAACTCGTACACAGTCATTTGTGATCATTGCCAGAAATTGGGAGATAGAACAATCAGTGGTTAAAAAATTCCATACTCATTTGTGACCAATGCCAACACTGGGAGTTAGAACAAACTTATCCACATTCAATTGCAGAAAAGCCAGCGGAATGGACCCACACTGTCCCCTCTTCCAGAAGTCCCAGGAACTGGAAGATGCTGTTTGAAAAGCTGATAAGGAGGACTTTTCCTCCATTCACCTGTGTCCCCTCCTACTGACCACAAGGAACTAGGGGCTCCTGTGCCTGATCGTACCCCTCCTCCACGACCTCATCTTTTCTCTAGAAATTCCCTGAGTTGTGTCCTGCAGAGCACGCCTTCTGACACCTACCACCTGAAAACTAAATCCCTGAGGAAAATGCGTGAAATGCCAAGGAAACACATTTTGCTTTGGACTACCCTCCTGAAATGTTTGGTGGCCCCACTTCTTAGAGAAGACCTGGGATATTGACCCGGTGTCCACTTGATCTGTGAAGAGAGAATGGTTTAGCAGAACCACAGGGCGGGCCCCTTGCATGGAGCCTGGAGCGAGGAGCACCCATCCCGCCCTGCGCCCTCTCGGCCAGCAGAGAGCGCCACCTTCGCTCGGTAACCTGAGAGCACAGAGCAGTGGGCTCCGCGTCGACCGCCGCCCCCCTGGACGCGTCCCGCCCCGGTCCCGACTCACAGGAGTCCAGGCCTGCCCTACAAACTCACGGGCTGGAAAGACAGGTCAGCAGCCGGTGATGGACCCTCACACCCAGGCAGCGTGTCGGAGCCGCCTCAGTGGGCTTTCCATTGACCCCGCAGCATTTGACTGTCGTGTCAGGACGTGTCAGGGATGCTCAAGGCAGGCAGCACATTAATGAAAATCTGCAGCATGTTCACTCGGTGTCAGTGTTTTGTGACGCCAGACGCAGATCTCACGTTCAACAAAACAGCACCTTTTAATGATGTCAGGCGCAGAGGCCACGTTCATCACCTGAAAGCACCTTTTAATGAGGTGATACACAGACCCCCACATCCATCAGGTGACAGGACCTTTCACTGATGTCACAGGCAGGCTGCAGGTACTTTATGTGACAGCAACTTTAAGTAATATGAGACACAGGCCCCACATTCGTCACGTCACAACTTTTAGTGACGTCAGATGCACACCCCACTTTCCTCACGTGACAGCACTTTTAATGATGTCGACGCAGACCGCACGTTCGTCATGTGACAGGAAATTTTAGTGACGTCAGACACAGATCCCACTTTCATCACAGGACAGCTGCTCATATTGAGAGACGCAGACCCCAACTTCACTGCGTGTGTGCAGCACTTTCATGACCTCAGACGCAGGCCCCGCCATGTTCGCCAAGCTTCAGCAGCCCCTTAGTGCCATCAGACGTCAGCAGTATGTTAATGAAGTCTCAACCACCCTTAAGCAACTGGACGTGGATCAGCTGGAGAGGGCGGCCCACTCCTCCTGCTCTGTCTCCTGGTCACCAGCAGAGGGCACCACCTTTACTCGCTGACCTGTGAGCACACGTGGTGGCTGCTGCGAGCCCAGGGTCCCTCTGGACGCCACGCCCCCACACACCTCCGTCGTCCGGAGAATACAGCCTGCTGCCTCCGCCCTGAGGAAGCCCCGCCGCCAGGCGCGCCCCTCCGCGATCTCCGGGAAGTCCCGCCCCCTACACCTCCTTTCCGGCCCCGCCCCAGGCGCTGCGGGCAAGCTCCCGAAGCCCCGCCTCCCTCCCAACACGCCCCTCCACAAGCTCCGCCCCTCACCTCATCCCGCCCCGGGCTCTTCGTGGTCAGCCATTTGCAGGTCCTGGTGTGACACTTGGGTGGCCCCTCTCACGTCCACCCACCACTGTGTCTGTGGAGCTGCCTGGGTTTGCTGATGCCCACGACCCGAGGCACCGCCTGGCCCAGGGCCAGCTCCTGTGTCACAGCAGAAGAGGGCCCCACCGCCTCTGCCAGCAGTGGCTGCAGCTGAAGGCCAGCTGGGGCCACGCGCCCTTCCCCCAGGGCGGACCCACACTATATGGTCCTTTAGGGTTCAAGGGACAGAAAGCCTTCCGACATGCGGTGCCTCGGATCCAGAGCCTGCCTGCTGTCAGCATCGACTGGGTGCCTGGTTAGACACCTTTCCTCGCATCCGTAAAGTGTGGGGGACATAGCTCTCGAAATGAAAGCCACACAGGTAGCACAATGCATAACCTGATGAGAACCTCCAGGCTGTTGGGAGGAATATTTCCATTTCTACTTCATGAAGAGAGGAAGTCACTTGTTCATGATGCTCTTTGTAATGACTCATTTTCACCACTTGGTCACCTCAGTTCTGTTTATTATCGAATGTGTCCTTTGAAAAGGCTAAGGAGGCACGTCCCAGTGGAGCAGCGCTTAGGTCACTCGACTCCAAGGGAGCAGTGCATGGAAAACTGAATTTGAGCCCAGGGCCTGTGGGGAGCAACTAGGGTAAACAACTAGACAGGAAAATCAATGAAAATATCAAAGACACTTCCTCCTCTCTCTTCCTGCTGACCCACCTGCTTGCCTTCATTCCCACCTGCACCTTTCAGAGAGGGGTCATGTTCATAGAAGAGCAGCATATGCTAAGGAGATAAGCTTCTGCTTGTCAGGAGGCATCTGTGGAAGTCAGGTACACTGACCCTGTTGGTTGTAAGAAATGACAAACGTATTACGTTTGATAAGAGTCAAAGGAAGAGTTTGCAAATGCTGGCTTGAATCCTGGGATCATGGGTGAAGAAGGGGCCCTGAAGGAGACTGAGAAACTCAAGAGCGAGTGAGACGATAGAAAAGGTGGGGATCAGGGGGCCATCAGTCTCGCTCTCTCTCGGACTGAAGGCCCTGACCATTCTGGTCTCTGCCTACTTACTGGGTTCATACACAGCATTGCTTCAAGCAGCTTATGCAAGCAAGTTTATAGTTACATTGGATGCTTATACAGCCTTTTCTCTCTAACTTCATAACTATATCTATCTTATTTTGGCTATGGTAAATAGTATTTTCACACGGTGACCCAGGCCTGGTGCTTGGGGCCTGGTGTCCTTGATGTTCTGCCAACTCCCAGTTCATCCTTGGTCTACTCTCTGCCCCCAACAAGCAAACATGGTCAGATTTGAGACATCGTGTGTCCTGACTAAAATGCAAGTTTCAGCCATGATGATACGACCCATCCATTGCACAGCGGAAAGAATATCTTGAACAAATACAAAGATGTGGGAATCAGACAATGTGCCCCGGAGTCATCCCCAGACCGAGGAGGACCTGACAGACGAATGAAAGATGACTCAAAGAGACTAGGTACGGAATTCTGCAAGATGCCGTGAGACCACTCCTTGGAGGGGAGTTGACAGTGAGAGCAGTTCACAGAAAAACACGAGACACCCCCAAATTAAACACAGAACCACACACCTCGTCAGGAGGAAAAGATGGAATGAACACAACAAAAGATAGTAGAAAATGATTTTTAAAAAATGGAACTGGAAATAAATGAAAATTTTAAGACTGTCTCAAAGCTTGAAGAAACCGATAGCTTTTGCTTTGAAAACACAAACAAAACTCACAGTAACTTAGCCAGACGCAGAGAGGCAAACAGAAAAGAAACCCTGATAACACATACGGAAAATGACAGAGGCGACATCACCACAGGCGTCTCAGACATGAGGGACGATCATAACCACCCAGACGCCTGCAGACCCATCTCTCTTGAAGTGTCAGACAGACGTCTGGGAGCCCACCACATACGCCAACACTGAGCCAGGACGACAGAGGGAGCTCGAACAGACCCATCACAGGCACCGACGGGAACACTCATCAAATGTCTCTCAAACATCCAGAGCCCAGGACCAGGTTGCTTCGCGGGTGAAGTGGACCACACAGTCAAAGAATCACATCTCATCATCCGTAAACTCTTCCAGAAAATCGGAGAAGGGGAAACTGACAGATACACTCGACAAGGTTCCAAAATCAGCCCAGGACAGAAGACATGATAGGCCAGTAGCCCTGATGAAGAGAGAAGCAAGAACCCGCAATAGTATCGCGGCTGACCGACTGCAAAACGCATGAACATAAAGGATTTGTGGTGGCCGAGGTGGATTGGTTCCAGGGCTGCAAGTGTGGTTCCGCGTAATCTACTCAGTCGACGTCATCCACCACATTCACACCAGAAAAGGGCCATGATCCTACGGTCATTTCAACAGATGCAGGAGAAACATTTGAGATGACTCCACACACATTTATGCTAAAAAAAACACAAAAAACCCCTCACCCAACTGATTAGAAGACTCATGCGTGAACCTAACCGGAAACCTGAACGGAGGAGCCAAACACAAGAGCGGTGAGGACAGCGCATCGGCTCTGTCCACTTCCGACCAGCAGAGGGCGCCACCTCCGTTCTTGCACCTGTGAGGACATTGCGCGGAGTCCGCCTGGCCTCTTCCCTCACCCCGCCCCACGCATGCCTGTTCCGCCCGCTAGTCGCGAAGCACGTCCACCCGCTCCTCCGTTGGCACCGCCCCTGCTGAGTACGCCCCGCCCCACACACGCTGCCCCTATTGAAGTGCCTCCCGACCTGCCGCTCACCCCGCCCCTCCC